>CAIGRT010035159.1:0-10319 GCA_903798405.1 Fraxinus platypoda
TTGAAATAATTTTTCACAATTAAATATTCTACATTCATCTACTCGGAACGTAGAATTTAATTGAACATTAATTTTGATAAATGGAACAACGGGTCCCACTAAAAATTGAGGTCAAAGTTGACCCAATTGACACCATTTCCAACAATATGTACATAGGGATGTCCATACCCCTCACATGGGGTGGGGTCCACATTTTTAATGGACCGAGCTTCCATAGCTCATTTCTTAAATTGGCTACATCAACCAACTTAAGAATATAAAATTTAGGAACTTACAAATAAAACATTAAAAAATATCTTAAAAAGGAAGCTTGATTCGATGATGGAGCTATGGGCCAACGAACTACCACTAATCTTATAGGAATATCGAACCACCACGAAAATCGCTATTGGAGAAACCCCATTTTCCCTAGCCTACGGAATGGAGGCCATGGTACTGATGAAGATTGTGTTAGTTCACGAAAAAGAATAGAATATGATGGGAAGCAAAATGAAGAATCTATAAATGAGCCTAGACATCTTGAAGGAAAAGCGAGATTTATTTTCGAGTTAAACTCGCAACATACCAGAAAAAGATGAAAAAAATATTTGAACTCAAAGGTTCGCAAGAAAAACTTCAAAGTGGAGGACTTAATCCTAAAGAAAGTACTTGTAGCAGACAAGAAATGAATTTCAACTCGCTTGATCAAAAATGGGAAGGACCATATACTATAATCAAAGTTATGGAAGCATGAACATAGAAGTTCGCAGGTAAAGATGGCCAACCCTTAAACATCATTTGAATGGTATGTAATTGTGAAAATCTTATCAATAAAATGGAAACAAATTCTTATTGAGCAAACTCAATAAAGTTAGTATTCATATTATTCGCGAATTTTCATTGTTCAATTCTTGTTGCACGAAGCCAACCAAATTGGTTAATTACAATTACTTTGAATTAATATAGAAAATAATCTACTAATAAATGCCGCTTAGCCCCTGTTTGGTAGAAATTTAAATTTAAATTTTTATCGAAATTAAAGTCAACAATTAATTTTAATCACATATTTTATGGGACCCGCAACTTTTCGAACATATATTTCATAAACTTTTATCAATATTTGCTAAAAACCTGATTTTAATCTTCATCAAGTAGGGACTTAGTATAAGTGAACTTGAGAAATTTAATTTAATATTTGAAATTCAACACAAATTTATCATCCAACTAATTGATGTATAGTGTCATTATTGATTAACATAAATTATGTAACTATATTTAGTAGATCAATTATGATGCGTAACAATTAGAAAAGAAAATCATAAACTAGTTCAAAAAAATGAGAAATAAGAAGGGTTTATGAAAATGCGTGTAACTTTCAGTTTATGTGTTATATTTTCGTTAGCGAGTATAATTGGAAGCGTTTTTCAATTATGTACAATTTTGACGGTGATGATTGGCCTTTGACCAACATCGTCAAACTTTCAGGATCAAACTCTATCGTTTAGGGTTTCTTTTTAGCTTTTTTTTTTTTTTGAGTCGGTTTAAGGGTATTGTCGTCATTTTTATAATTTTTTTAGTTTTAATCAGATTTGTCTACAGAATTAAGATCTCGATTTGATTAGGTTTCGTTTTGACTCTTTATATATGAGTTAAGGGTTTAAAAACCCTATATTTGTTTTTTATTAATAATAATTCAGTTTTTCATTATTTGATAGATTCCAATATTTCTCACGTTCATTCAAGTGAAATTCGAGAAACGCCACTTCATGTGTTATGAACAAAAATCTATTATTATTATTTACGTTTCCCTCCCGTGTCAATTTATACATATAAATATACACTATTCAACGCAACTGCATTTTAAAACCAATTCCCTGCTGAATAAGGCACTCCCCATGGAAGCGGTCCTGGAAATTTACATAAAATAAACAATTTTATACATCCCATCCAGTTCATGTTGTTGATGATTAGTTATCAAAGTTGACTTCAATATACAAAGTTACAAAATTATTAAGATTTTCTGTATTATATTAATAATTATAATCTCTCTTATTACATAGCCTTGAATATAAAATTATCTATCAAGTTGACAAACTAATTCAAAATATACTGCAATTTTCTTGTTTGTTTGAAACGCTATATTTAATAACGACGGCTATAATGAAACACATCATATAAAATTGATTTTTTATTTTTTTTTTGCCTATTATTTTCTAACAGCTAAAGAATTCAATTTTATATAGAACTCATTCGACGGAGCTTTTGAAAAATCGATAATTAATTCTAAGATTAAGAATCTATTTTGAACATGTTTGTGCATATATAGGTGTTTGTCTGTGTTAATCTTTCATCCAAAACATCGTATAATCAAAGAAAAAGAGAGTTTTTTTCTGCAGTAAAGCCCTTTTCTCTTTCACAAAAGATGGATCTCCATATCCCCTTTAACTTCACTACTTCAGCTATATTTCTGTCTCTGGTTTTCTTGTTCATTACCAAATGGAAGAAATCTCAAACTCCTAGTAAACAACGAAAACTCCCACCAGGTCCCAAACAGAGCCCATAATTGGACATTTGCATCTTTTAAGTTTACTTCCACATCGTGATTTCAAAGAATTAGCCAAAAAACATGGGCCAATAATGCATCTGAAGCTCGGTGAAACTTCAGCAATCGTTATATCTTCACCCGAAATAGCCAAAGAAGCCTTGAAAACTCAAGATCCTACTTTTGCAGCCAGATCAGGAACTATGTCTACTGAGATTTTGTGGTATAATCATACTGATATTGCATTTAGTCCATATAATGATTACTGGAGACAAATGCGTAAAATCTGCGTTTTGGAACTTCTAAGTTCCAAACAGGTTAGATCGTTTGCTTCCATAAGAAGTGATGAGGTTCTGAAACTCATCAAATCAATTAAATCATCTGCTGGAAAACCCATAAATCTCACAGAGAAGATTTTCTCGTCAACAAGTTCCATTACTGCAAGAGCAGCATTCGGTAAAATATGCAAGGATAAAGACACACTGGTAAAACTATTCCAGGAAGGTGTATCCTTAGCGGCGGGCTTTGAACTGGCTGACCTGTTTCCTTCTTCGAANGGCTTTGAACTGGCTGACCTGTTTCCTTCTTCGAAGATACTTAGACTTTTCAGTTCAAGTAAGGTAAAATTATGGGCGATGCGCCGCAAGCTTGATGCGATTCTTGACGAAATAATTGATGAACACAAGGAGAATTTGGCAAGAATGAGCAAGGAAAACGAAGGGTTGGGTCAGGCAGAGTCGACAAGAAGGGGAAATGGAGAGTTCGGCAATGAAGATTTAGTTGATGTTTTCCTACGAGTAAAGGAAAGTGGGGAAGTTGACATTCCCATTAACTATGATAACATTAAAGCTGTTATTTCTGTAAGTTTTTGGCTATTATTTAATCTACTGTATGTAATTTTAATTCCTAGTTACATTTTGATTAACAAGACTGGTGGATATTATGTAGGATATGTTCTCAGCTGGAACAGATACATCATCATCGACAACTGATTGGGCTATGGTTGAACTTATAAGGAATCCACGAGTAATGGAGAAGGCACAAGCTGAAGTACGAGAAATATTTAAGGGACGTGAAATCGTAGATGACACTGATCTTCAAAAGTTAAAATACCTAAAGATGGTAATAAAAGAAACTTTGAGAACGCATACAGCGGTTCCCCTTCTGCCAAGAGCTAGTAGGAAAGACTGTGAAATAAATGGATATTTTATACCAGCCAATGCAAAAGTTTTTGTCAATGCTTGGGAAATGTGCAGGGATCCTAAGTATTGGACTAACCCTGAAAATTTCGAACCAGAGCGATTTGAGAACACTGGTATGGATTTCACGGGAAATAACTTCGAATATCTTCCATTTGGATCAGGAAGAAGAATGTGTCCTGGTATGACCTTTGGAATAGCTGGAGTTGAGCTTCCTTTAGCTCAACTTCTCTATAATTTCGATTGGAAACTCCCCGAAGGAATCAATCCAAATAATTTAGACATGACTGAGAATTCTGGAATAACTGCGTCAAGAAAAGAAGATCTTTATGTAATTGCCACCCCCTATTCATGACTTCTCCTACTAGAAAGAGCTTAAATAAATATGGTTCTCCTAGCATATAGTTCTAATAGAGTTTCAAGATATTATTATTGTTGGAATATATAAACTTTATTTACTTAAGTGAGCTAATTTAAGTGTTTTTGGTATTATAAATGTAAACGAATTCATGTACTAGATGATTCGTAGTATTCCTGATCATGTTAGGAATAATAAGAATTTAATTGTTAATCGATTTGACTAGATATACATGTTTGTAAAGCCTATTGTCTTATTTGTAATTGGCAATCTCCTAAGACAAAAATCAAAATTTATTAGATTTGTATTATGATTTAATTATATTGTAATCAAAGTCAAAATAGGTTTGGAAAAGTCCAAGTTATGGTAAAATTAGTATGTGGTTGATAGAGTCCAAAAAGAGGTTAAAGAAATTTAAGAAGAAGATCACGATTCGAACTTGAAGAAGTTGAAATCGAGTAGGACGCATATTCGCTAGCCTGTCGCCCAGCCAACGCTCAAGCGGCAGAAGCAAAATTCATGTTGCCTGCCTAGCACTACACTGCTATTTAAGTGATAGGTGCAGTGCTCACCAGCCGCTAAAATAGCGCTTGAGCGACAGTGTTACGAGATAGAATCCTATTTGCTTTAAAACATGTGATTTTCATCCCAAACACTTATCCCTATAAATACTTAACCCCATGAACGTCCCATAGTGTGTTGAATCATATTTATTCCTTAAAGATCAGTTCTTTGATGATCCAAAACATTCATTGATTTCAAGATTCAACCACCATATATTACTTGATCAATAAATTCTTCCAAAACATATTTTGTTGATCAAGCCATATTGTTCCACATTAAACGACACATCAAAATATACAAGATCTTTTCATCAAACACCAAACCACCTAATCTACCGGAGATAAACGATATCAGAGATTGGGAGTTGGTGCATAAACATGTAGTCCAGGAAGGCTAATGTGATATACTAGGGGTGGGAAGCTGGTCTGAGGAACACGCAGTCTATGATGACCAAAGTGATATACCAAGAGTTGGGATCCCGTGTGAGGAACACGGTAGGACTAAAGGTTAGTCGAGTCCGGACAATACTGTAAGTTATTTCGTTTATACTGAATTATTGACTGACAAAGTATCCGGAATTTTTAATCCTTTGTGAAGGGTTTTCTTCGTAATCATATCGAAGTTAATTATTGATTTCTATTTATAAATTGTGGCATTCAAACTTAGGATAAAATTGACTTAGTTGACTTAATCATCTAGAAACAATTAAAAAGTGACTTATTTCTTTTAATTATGTAATTCCGCACATTGGGTCTTAATATTCGGCTAATTTGAACTTTCAAGTAGTATTAGAGCATTATTTGCAATCCCTGACCTTAATTATCTAAATGAGTCAGTCACAGTCTGTTCCTCCTTATTTTGATGGCAGTAATTATGCCTATTGCCTTACGTCTATGGATGAAAGAGTTTGAGTGAGTGTTCAAAATGGTTGGACTGCCCTACTACCATTGTTACAGGTGTAGTTACCTTTACCGATATTTCTACTTGGTCTAAGGCTAATATGGATGAGTGTAACTAGAATAGTAAAGCTCTTCTGCTCTATTTATGGATGAGTCACCTGAAAAGTTTATGCGTGTGTCGATGTGTGAGACTACTAAAGAAATTTGAGATATTCTTGAGACTACACATGAGGAAACCAAGTTCATTAAGAACTCTAAATTACAGATGTTGACCGCTAGATTTGACTATATCATTCAATTTAGCATAGAAATCATTAAAAGACTCATCATCTCTCATCCTAATTTCCTCAAATCTAGCAGTCAACATCTGTAATTTAGAGTTCTTAACGAACTTGGTTTCCTCGATATAGTCAACTTGACTAGATATATTCTGACTTCTATTCATATTCGAAAGTTTGTGATACCTAGGTCTTATATATCCAAACTCACCACAATTGTGATCGTATAGATAAACCTAGGTCCAAATCTACGTGGTTGCTAATATTGATTTCTGGGCTTATTGGTCCTACGACGTCTAGAAGGCCTCTATCCTAAGATATCCTTGTTCTTGGGTTCAAGATTTGCACCATACCTAGGTTGGTTGGTGGCAGGGACAAAAGTGGTCTTGAAATATTATGATCAATCTGCTTATATCCTAAACTTCCCTTATTTCCAAAAGGCTTGTACAAACCTAAAAAATTGTTAAGTTTCTGACATCCACTCAAGAAGGAATGAAGTTGAGCATTGGATTTTTTAAAATTCCTTTTTAGGGTTTTAATCTTAGTCTCTAAATTCTCATTGACTAGTCGTAACTTACTCGTGTTTTCAGTAGACTCCTAAAGGTCAGATATGAGTCTCTCTCTAGCTCAATCTTATGTAGCTTCTTAAAAGCAGCACTATTGATCTTTTTCAATTTAAAGCAATCCTGAAATAGCTCATTAAAGGCCTCATATATGTGATGCTCATATTCTGACCCTTCTTGTGAAGAGTCAAATTTCCCTTTATCCTCAAGTGACACACTCTTAACCACCAGGTGTGAAAGTAATATAATTCCTTGTCTCATCAGGAGTGGACTTCTCACTTTAATTATTCAAGCTAGACGCATCATGAGTTAGAGTAGAACTCATAGCTTTGCCTTGGGTTTTCTTCAAGTTTGGACATTCAGATTTCACATGACCAAAACCTTGGCACTCATGACACCTCACAGACATCTTCCAAGAATCTCTAGTATTACTCTTCTCACGTTTATCTTTCCTAGATATACTAGATCTACCCTTACATCTCTCATAAGATATGTTCTTATTCTTAAGGAATTTCTTAAATTTCTTAGCAAGGAAGGCAAGGTTCTCATCCTTAAGTTTTTCATCATCAGAAGTATCACTCTCAACTTCCCTAACAGTATTGAGAGCTATGGATTTTTCTTTCCTAGAGCGAGGTAGGCTAAGCTCATATATTTGGAGAGATCCTACGAGTTCTTCAATTTTAATTGCATCCAGTTCCTTACTCTCTTCAATAGTACTCATCTTAGATCAAAATTTCTTAGGTAGGGATCTCATCACTTTTTTCACAATCTTAGCCTCTCGAATTTGCTCACCTAAATTGAAGGTAGATTTGACTATATCATTCAATTTAGAATAGAAATCATTAAAAGACTCATCATCTCTCATCCTAATTTTCTCAAATCTAGTAGTCAACACCTGTAATTTAGAGTTCTTAACGACCTTGGTTCCCTCATGTGTAGTCTCAAGAATTTCCCAAATTTCATTAGTAGTCTCACACATCGATACACACATAAATTTTTCAGGTGAAACAACCATAAATAGAGCAGAAGGGCTTTACTATTGTAGTTCCAAGTAAAAATATCGGTAATGGTAACTACACATGTAACAGTGGTAGTAGGGCAGTCCAACCATTCTGAACACTCACTCAAACTCGTTCACTCAAACTCGTTCATCCATAGACTTAAGGAAGGCTCTAATTCTAACCTTCCAATAGACATAATTACTGTCATCAAAGAAAGGAGGAACGGACAGTGATTGACTCATTTAGACAATTAAGGTCAAGGATTGCAAATAATGCTCTAATACTACTTGAAAGTTCTAATTAGCTGAATATTTAGACCTAACGCGCGGAATAACACAATTAAATGCAATAATTCACTTTTTAATTGTTTCTAGATTATTAAGTCAACGAAGTCAATTTTATCCTAAATTTGAATGCCACAGTTTAAAAATAAAAAGCAATAATTAACTTCGATATGATCACGGAGAAGACCCTTCACATGGATTAAAAACTCCGGGTACTTTGTGAGTCAATAATCCATTATAAACTAAACAACTTACAGAACGAAACAACTTACAGTATTGTCCAGACTCGACTAACCTTTAGTCCCCTCCGACCTTATTTTCCTATAGTCACTGTTTTCCTCAATGAGAATGGAATGACACAGAATGTCATGCGTAATGGTAAGCCTCGATATATACTTCTTAGACATAATATTATTCGGACTCAATGAGAAGCACTTCAGAGTTTTAACTCATCTCCATTTTTATGATGCACATAAGTGCCGTCTGTAAATCTTGTAAATAGTATAAATGAAGTATTTTAGGGTGCTCTTTATAGAATATCATTTATGTGAGTGCAAACTTGATCGGTTCTATGAGAATTTGACTTAGACGAGTTCTCTAGCACACTTGCAGAAGGTTAATAGCTGAAATAACAAAATAGAGAATCAAAGTTTGATATGATAGATAATGTGTTCGATCTATTGTCTGGGCTTACAATAACGGTCGACAGTTCAAAACATTGTGTTTACTGATTAGCTAAGTGAGTTCGCTAGACTCTTACTAGGGAAGGTTCAAGTGAAAGCTACCAATCCTGATGCATTATATTTCAGTTGTACTCTCCTTCATCTTTTTTATTCTGAGTCGACTTCTTCCAATCATGTGGGAGATTGTTGGAAAGATGAGACAATTTTATAGGCGTGAATTGGAAATATCTCCAATTGGTGAAATAACCGGTCGCGACTCTTCAATTGCAAATGGTGCGAATCAAAGAAACATGTTGTTTCCTAATATGAGTGACTATTCAAAAATGTGTGTGAAGAAAAGTTATAACTTTTTTATACGGTGTAATATACACCACTAAGAGGGTGTTTGGTGGGATTAAAGTTAGATTTTTAGTAGATTGTGATAGAAGTTTTTGAAATGTGTGATTGAAAAGTTGTGGGACCCGTGAAAGATGTGGTTAATAATGATTGCTTGACTTTGATTTAGACTAAAATCAGATTTTAATCCGGACCAAACAGGGGCTAAATATGAAATAGTGTGGTCTAATGGTTAAAATGAATTTCTTTAAAAGATGCGACCATTTGGAAGACACATGAAAATCTATAAATAAAGACTTCTAGTTCCATTGTTTCCTACTCTCCAAATCAATTCCAAATAATTGATTTCTATTCTTTCCCTCTCCAAATATGTCAAAATAATTTTCATATTATTTTTCAGTTTCGTGTTCAATATTTAGTATCCGATATCTTCCATCCTAAATGAGTACAATCAATCATTGGTTTGCCACGCAAAATTAATATGAGCTATATTAATTTTTTTAAAGAAGCGTTGTATTTTGGGAGATGGACGTCGATTAGATCTTGTTAACACTGGTGCAGAGAGCGAAATCTATCTTAAGGAGATCTGTATTCGCATACATTGTTTTATTTCATCTCACTCTAATTTTTCCATTTTCTACATGTGAGTAAGTCGTGATTTGCACATTATTATGCACGCAACATCTTTCGATAAGTCGTTACTCAATTTGTATTTACATGCACGTATTTTTCTTAACAAAATATAATTAAAGCACCAATTTATCCAACATCCATAAGTGTGGATTTTCAGCTTAACTATAACAGCATTCAAAATTACAATTACTTTGAAGAAATATAGAAAATAATCTATTAATAAATGCTGCTTAGCCCCTGTTTGGTAGAAATTTAAATTTAAAATTTTATCAAAATTAAAGTCAACAATTAATTTTAATCACATATTTTATGGGACCCACAACTTTTCGAACATATATTTCATAAAACTTTTATCAATATTTGCTCAAAACCTAATTTTAATCTTCATCGAGTAGGGACTTAGTATAAGTGAACTTGACAAATTTAATTTAATATTTGAAATTCACCATAAATTTATCATCCAACTAATTGATGTATAGTGTCATTATTGCTTAACATAAATTATGTAACTATATTTAGTAGTTCAATTATGATGCGTAACAATTAGAAAAGAAAATCATAAACTAGTTAAAAAAAATGAGAAATAAAAAAGGGTTTATGAAAATGCGTTGAACTTTCAGTTTATGTGTTATATTTTCGTTAGCGAGTATAATTGAAAGCGTTTTTCAATTTTGTACAATTTTGATGGTGATGATTGGCCTTTGACCAACATCGTCAAACTCTATCGTTTAGGGTTTCATTTTTTTTTTTTTTGAGTCGGTTTAAGGGTATTGTCATCATTTTTATAATTTTTTTAGTTTTATTCAGATTTGTCTACAGAATTAAGATCTCGATTTGATTAGGTTTCGTTTTGACTCTTTATATATGAGTTAAGGGTTTAAAAACCCTATATTTGTTTTTTATTAGTAATAATTCAGTTTTTCATTATTTGATAGATTCCAATATTTCTCACGTTCATTCAAGTGAAATTCGAGCAACGCCACTTCATGTGTTATGAACA
>CAIGRT010035226.1:0-11557 GCA_903798405.1 Fraxinus platypoda
TTTTTTTTTTAACAGTTATTGTTTAATAATAATGTATAGAGTTTCACATTTAATATTTTAATTGAATATAACGATCGTTTTCTTGTTTTAGTATATTTGAAAGTATTTTAATTTTTTTTATATTAATCTTATGATATGAATTAATTGAATATAATGATTTTGGAGGATTAAATAATTGGATCGAATCAAGAGTCCTGAGATTCTATTAAATATTAAACATTTAATACATTAAAACGTCGATCATTTCAAAAACAATTTGAAACTATAAATCACTGGAAGTTGCTTCTTCTGTAAACTAGTGAAGGGAAGAGTAGTAACTTGTACCTATTAGTATAGCAATCAGTAGCACAATAATACTACTAATTGATAGTAAGTATACACTACAAGCCACAAAAGCTTCATCATTTTTATGGCATATGGATATGGTATTGCTTCAAGTTTTGCGGTTTGTTCAATGATTTCACAATAGACTTCTTATATGTCATCAGTGTTTCCATGTATAAAAGTAAAAAAGAAAATAAGGGGATGGGCCAGGATGTAACCATTACTTTTCAATTCTATATTGCTTGAGATAAGCTTATTTGTAAGTTTAATGATGTGAATACACAGTTTTATCAGAGTAGGCATCCCAACTTGGAGAACCCTTATTATAGATGAGAAGCGACTTGAAGATGACTAATTTCAATGGTTTGTAGAATTACTTGACTGAAATGGTTCATAGGTGGATGCCGATTCCAAAAGGAGTAGATTACAATCTGAAAAGGCTTTCCTTAAGCACGTTAAACACTCTCCCGTTACAAGTTGTCTATAAGGACGAGTTCTACTCAGACTCCTCTTAGTATTATCAGAGAAGGAGTCCCTTTTTGGAGGACCTTCATTCGGACATGTCACTTAAGAGTGATTACTATATATGACTCGTCCATGAAGTCAAGCTAACGGTGAAATATAAGCAATTTTGGAAGCAGATTCTTTTGGGGTAGGTCGCAACTAGCGATGACTTCTAAACCCCCAAATCAGTCAGACCTTGTGGATCAGTTGCAAAACAATTATAAATATGAATTCTACTCAAAGTGGGAGAGTTTGAAAATTGAAAAGTTGTGCACTTTTTGGTGGAGCGAGCAACATACAAAAGCTTTTGCCTTGTGCAATGATAAAATGTGCATTCTAGTGGATAATACATCCATTGATTCAGGACTTATCGAAATTAAAGTTACATGCGTGTGCAGAATCCCCATTTTCCTTCTGCAAAGCGCTCCACCTTTGAGGACCCTTATAAGGCCATCATGTCAATTTTGAAGTTTTTTTCCTGGAGAATCAATCAACTTCCTTTCCATAATATTTGAAAACACTTTTACACTAGAAACAAATTAAATCGTATATTAGTGATTATAATACATAATATTTTTTTTACTTTTTTTACACTAGTTAAATGAATTCAAATCATATTCAAAATAATTTGAAGTTTACTGTATGAATCTTATAAAAAAAAAAAAAAAAANAAAACGATAATTTCAGTACTCTTGTTTTTTCTATTCTCAAACATTTTATTGGAACTCCTACTCTTCTTCAAGACAGAACATCTGAGATTCTATTAAGCCCCTGTTTGAGCCACATTATTTTTCTCATTCTCATTCTTCTACTTATTTTCAACCACACATTCTTCAATAAAATAATATTTTCCATCACATCAATAACTTTTCCTTCTTTTTTAACCACATATTCTTCATCACATCAATAGTAAAAATGCATTCTTACTCCCAAAATATGCACTAAACCGGGGCTACATGTGTTTTTTTCTTTATAATTATTAGTGTTTGATTAGCTAAACAAGCGTTTCAAGTTTATTCTTATAAAGATATACATTTTATTTCTTAATTCTTTGACGATTACGGAGGGACGACATGTATTCATTTAAATATTATTTTTACCGTGCCCTTTTATATTCTTTTTTCTCATCAAAATTCTATACAAGCACAATTTTTAATAAATGAATGATGATGAAACTTGACTCAAGTTTTGCCTAAAATCATTAGACAACATAAGGTAAATGTGACTTATTTAACTCAGAATTAATATGTAAGTTTACCATAGTTATTTTCACTAATGAAATCATGGCCGACCGAACATCATCAATGTGTTCACAACTTTTTCTCCAAAAGTGCATAGGTTGGCAACTAATTTGACGTGTAGATGTATACATACAGAAATTTAATAGTTTTTTCTTGCCTTTTACTTTGAACTTAGGTGGAAGGTTTCATTTTCTCCTGTCTAATGATGGCGGACAGTAACATTTTTATTTATTTATTTTTTTTTTTGAAAAGCGCATTTTTAGGGTTAAGAAAATCATGGTGGGACTATTATGTTTCAAAGAGGCTCTAAAGATTTCCTCAAAAAATTGTTTTCAAGATCTCTTGTCACCTAAAGGTAGAAAAATATGGATTTTTTTGTAAGTGTGTGTATTTATCCATGTTAGAAGATGTGCAAGTGATTAAATTTGTCGGTTCGATTGAAAAATTCAAGAACCATTTCAACTTCGATGACAATTTTCTGTAAAAAAAAAAAAAAAAATAGATGTTTAGAATCCTTTAAAAAGAAAAGGAAACTTGGGAACAACGACTTCGTGACTATCAAAATCGGCCAACTCACTTTTAAAATTTTGGTTTTATTTACTTTAATTTTTCGATTTGGTTACCAAAATGACGGGAAAGCGAGATCTTGTACCAGTTATTAATAATTTACCTGGCATGCTACATGAAACAGAATTTCCAATAATTCATTTCTTTCAATTGTGTGTTTCAAACGGAATTGATGATTGGACGATACGGGCTAGGTTTTTAATTGTAAGGGAAGGAATGAAAAATTCCTTGAGCACAGGAATTTTTGACAGATTTTTGCCAGAAATTTAAAATGCTTCAATCATGTTCGTGTGTATGTATTTTCCCTCCTCCAATCTTTTAATCGTTTTCCTTCATTTCAAATTTCTGTATGTTTTCTGTGAAAAATTCATGTACTCATAGCAGGGTTCATGAAAAAATACAAGTAAAGAACCTTAACTACATATATTTGAATATCGATTTGATCACAATTCAATCCTTTGACTTGAGTAAATGTACGCGGTTCATTTTTTAAATATTGTTATTTGTTGGATCTCTTATCTTATTTCCTTGAGTTCGGTATAACAAAATCGATACTAATCTATTGGAGGAGCGTCACATGATATAAGAAAATAATTATAATATTATATAAATACAGAAATAATCTACTTTAACTAGACAAACAATCAACCATTTATAAGATGACCAAAATAATAGAATAAATTGTTTACTCAAACAAGTGAATAATTTATGAAGAGCCTCAGTATTTACGAGATAGGTACACGAGCTTGTTTGTCTAAGCTTAAAAAAATTAGGTAAATAAAATTTAATTATAAATAAAAAAAATGTATGTTTTAAAATGAATATTTTTTATTAGTATAAAATTATAATAAGTATTTTTAACAAAAAAATAAAGGAAAGAAAGAAAAGTTGTTTCAATTTTTTATTTAAAAAAAATATTGTTGAGAAAAAATTTCATGAGTATACTTTTGCTCTTTCTTATTGTAGAAAATGACTATTTTTTACATAACCATATTCTTTGTCATAAGATAAGAAAAAAGGTTGGTTTCACCTACGAGGACTTTTTCTAAAAACCCCCCAAAAACTCTTCCAAACCCTTGACGCTCAGAAAGGTCACAAGGCCGATTTTTCCGCCGCTTCCGGCGAGCAGCCAGTGCCGCTCGTCCGGTCACTTTGTTTATTTTCTTTGCTTCTTGTTTTTCCTTTCTCTTTTGCTCGTCCTTCCGTGTCCTTCCTTTGCTTGCAAATGTAAGGTTTTCTAGGTTTTTTGTAGACCTAGTTTGTCTTCTTGACTTCATGTTTGTAGAGGTTTTGTATTGGTGAAGGTTCTGCCCATCCCGTTCACCGATTTGATTGTCGGTTTGAATCAGTCGCTGGCCATGTTTTTGGTTCGCAGTTTGGGCTTCGTGCTTCACGGTGTTTCTGTCTGTGTGGGATATGTTTGGGGAAGGGAGTGTTTCGATCGTGGGCTTTGGAAGATCGATCGGAATCTTTTCGTCGGGCTTCTACCGGCGTCAGTGTCCCCTACCCAGATATGGTCCATGTAGTCTCTTTATCAAGCCCACTGTCGGACTAAGGTTGTGGCCAGTGATTGGAGTGGGATAGGGGCTTGTTTGGTTTCATTTTCTTTGTATGTTTTTGGGTCTTGTTTGGCTTTGTGATAGCTTATACTTTGTCATAGGAAGCACTTAAACTCTCTGTGGAGGGCATTGTGTTCGAGGAAAATCCTCCTTGTATCCGTTTGCTACTTCGTTGCTTAATGAACTACACATTTTCTTTGTATGTTTTTGGGTCGTCTTTTGCTTTGTGGTGGCTTATGCTTTGTCATAGGAAGCACTTAAACTCTCTGTGGAGGGCATTGTACATTGGAGGAAAATCCTCCTTGTATCCGCTTGCTACTTCGTTGCTTAATGAACTACATTTCAAAAAAAAAAAAAAAGGTTGAGAAAATTTACAGTTAGAATCATTACTTTATTGATACTTTGCACGTAGGTCCCTAACGAACAATCCTTTTATATATAAAAATAATAGTTAAATTCACACATGGGGATGTATTTTACTTATAACGATAAGCAAAATGACAACTGCACTAGAAGGGTTGGACGTGACCTTCGATTTAAAAACATATGAGGACGCAAGAACTTATGTTATCAAAAGATTGAGATTGAGTTATGCTATATGTACGAAGTTGGGTTACAAAGTTGGTTGACAAAATAACATCTACACCAATTATTCTAAAAACAGATTTTTAAATCATTTGAAATCAACAGTCTGGATTTTACCAACACACTTTGTAACCCAACTTTTGTAACTCAACTTTGTACAAATAACTTTATTGATTGAGATTACAGAGTAAAAGAAAAATCAATAAAGCTATTTGTACAAAGTTGAGTTACAAAAGTTGAGTAACAAAGTGTGTTGGCAAAATTCATTTCAAATGATTTGAAAATTTGTTTTTAGAATGATTGGTGTAAATATTATTTTGTCAACCAACTTTGTAATCTACTTTGTACATGTGACATAACTCAAGAAGAATTTAAAGACTTCTCGAACTTAGGTCATCACGTGGCTCAAATTCACTAGTCGATGCAAACTTTCACGATGGCCCAAAAGAATTTATCCGACACATCCTAACATTCACAATGTTCTTCCACGGCGCTAAAGGACACCCTACTAAAAGGAAGAAAGAACAGTTATTTCGGGGATACTTGTGTAAACAAACAATAATAGCTTACAATCCAAACACCACCACCCCCCCCCCCTCGGGCCACCCCCCTCTATCCCGCTCAACTTGAGTGTATATATATCTTCTCTCCTCCTATGTATGTATAGATTCTGTACTCTTCTCTCTCCAAAATACAATGGATAGCACTACAAAACCACCGCCGGCGTTAGACCTGAACAACCTACGAGCCATCAAACTACTAGGGAAAGGTGCCTTAGGCACTGTCTTTCTTGTTCATCACAACTCACATGAATCCTTCGCCCTCAAGGTGGTGGAGAAATCCTCCCTCCACCGCGGCCACCACGAAATCTCCGTCCTCAGCCGCCTTCAAAAGCATCCTTTCCTCCCTTCCCTACTCGGATCATCGGAAAATCAAGAAATCATTTGTTGGGCCATACCATACTGTCCCGGAGGTGACCTTAACGTCCTCCGTTACCAGCAAGCGGACCACGTTTTCTCACCGGCCGTTATTCGTTTCTATTTAGCTGAAATCATTTGTGCTCTTGAACATCTTCACCAGCAAGGCATTGTTTACAGGGACCTCAAGCCGGAAAACATCCTCATACAGCAATCTGGTCACGTCACACTCACGGATTTCGACCTATCACGTACCTTAACACCCAGAAAAGCATCTGCCCTGCATTTTTTTTCCGATTATGAGGAGGGACCTCAATTGAAAAAGAAGGGTTTCAACAATACCAAGAAAGGATTGAAGAAAGCGAAAAGTGCACGTGTGTCGCCTGTAAGCAGAAGAAACCCGATTGAATTTCCAAACAATGAGCGTTCAAATTCTTTCGTCGGCACCGAAGAATACATGGCGCCAGAAATTATAACCGGAGCCGGCCATGAATTTGCAGTGGATTGGTGGGCTCTTGGAGTGCTTTGTTACGAAATGCTGTATGGGAGGACACCGTTTAAGGGAAATAATCGGAAGGAAACTTTCTACAAAATATTAGCGTTGCAGCCGGAGTTCGTCGGAAAACCCGATCCATTAACGGATTTGATCGGGAAGTTGCTGGAGAAAGACCCCACGTGCCGTTTGGGATACCGAAGAGGCGCGGCTGAGATTAAGGAGCATGAATTCTTTCGCGGGTTGAAGTGGGACTTGTTGACGGAAGTTTTACGGCCGCCGTTTCTGCCGTCAAGAGATGAGACGGAGATATCGGAGAAGTTGGGAAAAGGTGGAATTGATATAACCGAATACTTTCAGAAGTTGAAGGTTCTGCCGTCCCCGTTACGATCGTCACTTGACGAGCCTGAAGAACGTAGCGTTTCATTCACGGAGTTCTGAAGTAATTTTTTCTCTTTTTATTTTCCTTTATTTTTGAATAGATTTGTGTAAATAAAATCAGGTACGATATGTACAACGTTGTTAATTATGAGTAGATCCTAGTTGATACAGATACAATTAGAGTTGAAGATGTTGTAATTTTCGTTACATCTTTGTGGTTTGATTTGAAAAGTATGGTTCGACATTTTTATTTGGAACCACTTACTTAAATCGAAGCAAAAAAATGAAATTGAATCAATCATACAAGATTGACGAAAGGTAAATTTCAACGTGTGGAGGTGTGAGAATTACTCTTTGGTGCTTCAACTTAACATTTTGTACATTTAATAATAGTATTTTCAATTTTGTTATTTAGAAGCAAAGAATTATTCTTTGCCTTTGTTTATAATTAGAGAGATCTATAATAGTAAAAATTTTTAACTTGATAATAAAGAGAATGATGATTGCATGACTTTATTTCAAAATCTATGTGTAATTTGGGTGTAAAGAAAGAAAGGTTTACAGATGCAACAACCAAGAAATCATTAATCTAAATTTGAATTCCTTAAGTTAATATAGAAGAAATGTTCTCAAACTAAATTTCATGATATTAACCTAACTTGAGAAGGTTTAAAGTTTACGCCCCTCCCAACATTAGCATTATGCATATAGACGATACAGATTTATTAAATTCCCAATTTGAATATGTTGTTTCTAACAAGAAAATATGTATTTCATAATGTTCAATACTATACGTTTAATTTATTAAATAAGACATACATGGACAATGGAATGGAGATTCCAAGATCTCTAGCTACCTTCAAATGAAAAATACATGAACTATCGTTCGAAAATGTTGAACCATCTGTTTTCAAGTTATTGTCTGAGTCGAGACTAATTGATTTTTAACTTTTCATTCGCAGTTCCCGATCAAGAAAATTATTCAAATTGCTAGGTTAACTTGTATGTTCAAGTTTATGATTTAGATTTCACTTCATAACCTAAAGCGATAATTTGACATATGAATTGAGGTACGTTTTCGCGAGGGTCGTGTGAGCATAATCATCCTTTTCACAAGATATTATACAACTTTCCAAAGTTAAAATTTTGTAAAAATTACAAATACCTCCCTGAGATTTCTAATAATTTCAGAACGCCCCTTTCCTTTAAAAAAAAAAAAAAATTACACAAATTTGCCTAATAAATCTATACAAGTATTTGATATCAAAGAGAAGATAGAAAATAGAATAATTGAAAAGAAAATGGTGGTATCATTTGACAACGTGGGGTGAATGATTTTAGAGAGGAGGGGCACCCGTGTGTGTGTAGTAATTACTAATTAAACCAATTACGATAAAGTTGTATAGCTTTGGGGACCCAATTGCGCTTTAACTTTTACAGAAAGTGGACCAAATTGCAAAAAGAACCAAACTTTTTGACAGTTTTTTTCCACCTTTTGGCCTAATTGAACGGTAGGAATTGATCTATACTTCAGTGAAAAGTGAAAAAGAACAGGAAAAAAACAGGTGATTAAACGTTAAATAAGTCCTATGAAGTCGTTATTCTAATACAAGTGAACGATACATAGTAAAACTAAGAGTAACGATTTGACTATTTGAATGTCAATTTAAGAGATTAAAACTATTTAGAATAGAATTTTATTAAATTCGTTATAAGAAAGTCTTGGAATAGAAGTATTGCTTTTAATTAGGGAATTTTGCATTGGAGGTTCAGTGGTCTCGAACCTTTAAATTGTAGCAGTTACATTTCAAAATATACAATAATTGCACTGCACATTTTTAAAAGTTGAGGGACATCCGCAACAAATTTCCCTTTAATTATCAAGTAAAAATTATATATTTTTGACCAATTCAGCCCTAATTACTATGAAAAGAAATGATTTTAGTACGTTTGTTGAATTGGGAATTACGTTCAATATATAGTCTCTGATATGATTTGGTCAAAACTTGAGAATGGGATCCTACGTAGATGTAAACTAACCAATGATGGATGCAAATATTCACATAAGACCATTAAGTTTGATATTTTTTTTTGTGTGTATGTGTGAGAAATAGGTGTAAAATGGATCGAACTACTCAATTAATTCAATTTAAACATGAAATTAGCACCTCTAGCAAAGATATGACTGGACATGTTGGATTGGGACCTTTGACACATCCAACGGCCCCTTCGGGGGTGGTCGAGTTGGTGGAGCGGGTGAACGCAAAAATCAAAGGTTACGAGTTCGAATTCCCTATCAACACTTCTTCGGTCGAGTCCGTCGCACCAGGCTTGCTTAGTACGGTTTACCTCTCTTGTGTGCTTTGCGGGCTATTGTACATGAAACAGGGTTTACCTAGTGCGCACTCACAGTGGTCGGGCCTCCGCCCCTTCGAGGTGGTTGAGTCTCCGCTGGCGAGTAGCGGCTGCGGGTTCCTACGTCAAAAAAAAAAAAAAAAGAATACATTGAATCCAACAAATTCTAAAAACATATTTTTAGAATGAACATTTCAATCGAATTTAAAATTAACTTCATTTGTTTTCGAGCCAATTTTTATCTAACTTCAACCGATTTGAACAATGGTGGAGTTAAGAGTATATATTCTTTTAACTTTATCTATGTTTGGATTTAAATTAATGAGTGACACGTATCAATGCTTAAGTGATCGAGAGGACCGAGTAGTTCGTGCTCCAAGAGTAGAAACAAAACCCCGTTTGGTACGAATTCTCAAATTCTACAGTAAATCAATTCTCATTTTCAACCACACATTCTTCAATAAAATAATATTTTCCATCACATCAATAATCTTATCTTCTTTTTCAACCACACATTTCTCATCATATCACTATTCAAAATCAATTCTTCCCCCAAAAAATCCCTACCAAACAANNNNATTCTCATTTTCAACAGTAAATCAATTCTCATTTTCAACCACACATTCTTCAATAAAATAATATTTTCTATCACATCAATAATCTTATCTTCTTTTTCAACCACACATTTCCCATCATATCACTATTCAAAATCAATTCTTCCCCCAAAAAATCCCTACCAAACAAATAATATTCTTACTAAGTGGACAGGGAAAATGGAATTGTTCCGTTTGTCGGCTTAATTTGGGCCATGGTGTTGGATACTTTTCTCGTGAGTTTTAGTGTTCTAAAAAACTGGATTCCTTTGTCTTAATCTAACATAACAAATTACTGAATAAGATAAAGAAACAAAACCTTGGCTCTTTTCTATTCTACTAGCATATGATCCTTTTCTTTTACTTTTCATACTGCCTCACTTCCCCTAGTTAAAGTGTGATATAGAAGGAAAATAGCAGTACAGGTCCTCAACTTACAATGTGGTGTAATTTAGTCCCTGATCTTTCATGTTTATTGTACTCTTAATCACTTAGAATGGCCAGCCTCTTCCAGCAATCACCTGACGTTTTCTTATGGAAGAGTTGAATGGGGTTTTGTGCTCGTTCTATTGACGTGAAGTTTCGGCTGAAATTGAGTGTCAACAGTTTTTGTCTAACCCACCACTTTGACTGTTTAAGATGACGTCGATAGGTTATGGACATTTGTTGATATTTTCTTGTGAAAGAATGACAAAGTAAGCTATGTGGGTCCATTTTTTCTTTGTACTTGTTATTGAAAATGGATTAAGTAAGGAGCTAATGGGGCAGTTTGTGACATGTTGAAAGCTGTGTGCACATGATATGCTCAACTCAATCACTCTAGACAGTGTTAAGAAAAGGCCTTAGCCATGCTTCTGATCTTGAGTTATCCCTATCAACTTGGAAAAATCTTGATTATATGTTTTCTAAAGTAGACTACACTAAATTTTGCTTATCGGGTATTGTATTGTATTGTCGCGTTCAATATTAAGTACCATGATGTTCTAAAGATACAATAAAACACATCTATCTGTCATTTTCAGATGATGCCATGACCACATATTGCGAATTATTTCTTGGAAAGATATGCTTTAGTATAGCTAGTAATCTTATAATTCCACATTTATTTCATGTCGAGAGTTCACAAAATTATTTAATAATATTTAGCATTTCGTTCAAAAAGTTACTTTTCTTTTAAATTTCAAAGTAAAAGAGTCACTTTTCAAAGTATCTATTACCATGCTATCAAAATGAGTAACTTATTTTAAGTTTATGGCAATATAAAAATATTTATTACAAAACTAATATATTTATTTATAAGCAAAATTAACAGCCAAGTCCAAGAATTTCATTAATTTTTTTCGTAAAGAAATTTAGCTTGCACATAAAGAAATGAACGTATTAAAGATAAAAAAAATTTGGGCTATGTTTGGCACATTGTATAAGTCAGAATAAGGAATTAAGTTTAAAATTATAATGGATAGTAATAAGTAGGTGGTAATATGGTGGATTAAAGTGAATAGTATTCTTTAATTTTGCATTCAAAAGATAATCGTTTGCAATATCAACCGTACAATATAATATGGAACTTGAAGATGAGTTTACACCAGATAAGGAAGATGGTAAATAAAAACATTTTGAATGAAAAATTAATGAATATTATCCATCATAATACCATCTACCTATTACCATCCATTATAAGCTTATACGAAATTCCTTATACGGCTTAATCAGGTGTGCCAAACGTGGCCTAATTTGTTTAGTTTATAAATGAAGTGCTCAATAGTATCTATGTGAAAATTGAGGTACCGAAGAAGAACTTTTCCATTTGGAGCCTGGTGTGAGAATTGGGCTTGCATATGTTATGGGCAGAGACGGAGATAGGGGGCAGGGGGGGCGGTCATTGTCCGCCGGTCCACTATTCCTAATTAATTTTTAATGTATTTTTCAGTTTCGCTCTCCCCTCGCCCCCCCACCCCCCCCCCTCCCCTCGCCATTGCAAAATTTTAAAATTTTTTTTTCCATTAATAAATATTGACCAAATAACTTACACTTTAAA
>CAIGRT010035247.1:0-15236 GCA_903798405.1 Fraxinus platypoda
TATTTACATGTTAAGTATTGTGCTTCACATTTGCCTTTCCCTCAGAACAAACAATATACTCATGTTCCATTCAAAGCTTGAACTTGGGAGATTGCACTTAAAAGGTACTACCAAATAGTCTTTGATTTCTCAAGTGGATTTTCTCTTTCTTTTTCCGGTTATGATTTTACAGGTTAGGAATAAGAAACTGTCATCCCAGACAATCCAATTGGTATGCCCTGGCCCAGAAATGTCTCTTGGCAGGAGTAACATGAAGCTCAGAATTAGGGATTGTGCGAGAGATTGTCTTGGGATAAAGATCCTATGCTTGTAAAATTTCCCTTATGTGAGCAGTCTTCCTAAAGCGAGGCATTTGCAGATTGAGGGATAGAGCTCTTGGAAAGAGAAACAAAATNATTGAGGGATAGAGCTCTTGGAAAGAGAAACAAAATCAGTCACAAATTAACATCAAATCTAAAAATTGATTTAACTCAGTATTCAAAGCTTGGGCATGTTAAGTGCCATAACCGCTACGTGATAAAAGTATGAGGCACATATACTCCAACAATTAATTAAAAAAATACCAGCCTCCCTAGATAATGTGGATATTGGCGCCTGGTGATTAGATGGTTGATGGATTGCACTTGGCTGCTGCTGCAATGAAGAGGGTGATATAACATTGTTAAGACCTGCAGCTTGGACGCCAACTCCCAACCCAAGCTGAGGAGCGACAGACGAGCTTTGAGAAGTGAACTGAAAATTATTGCATTATGTCAAGCACAAATTTCATACATCGAGAAAGCCAATGGAAAAGAATTTGAACATGTTTAGCAAAGCTTAGTGCTTGTTTTAAAACTTGGATAAAATTTCATAACTATTCAAATGGTCAAACTTCAATTTTAACCACGCATTTCATAGAACCCGACTTTTATCAAAATCTGCAAAAACAATTATCAGAGCTTTGTCACACGGCCCGTTAATAATAATTAATTAATTTAAGTTGGTTAAACATACTTTTTATCAACACATTTCTTAGGATCCCCAACTTAGTACCCATTTATTATCAACATATTCCATAAGACCCATAGCTCATAAGCACTTTGCTCTAAGAAACTACGCCATACCAAATCTTCTTCACTCTTTATTATATTGACTTTTATTTTTTGAAAAAATGCTGGGAGTCATTAACAAAATTGCAATAATGCATAAATCTGTCTATTAGTGCTTAGCTCCCAAAGATTACAGTTTTGCCTTAAACAATTTCAATGAAATACAAAGCCCCATACAATTCAATTATTTCAATAGTACCTTACTTTTCGTTTTTCAATATGCAATAAATACTACAAAATTATTGTCATGTATGAATTTCGTGTTATTTTTTTCAATTAATCTAGACTCAACGAATCTTGACTTGATAAACATGAATCTAAAGTTATTATAAATGAATTTATTTCTATTCATGTATCTAGGAATTTTAATGAGTGTTTAAATTCATGTATTAGCAATTAACTCTTATGTACCAAATGTAATATAAAAAGGTTGCTCATTTGTAGATTCTCGCTTGATGAGATATTTAATATATTATAGATTAGAGGATGAGTCTGAAATTTAACCAATTGTATGAGCACGTGTAAGTGAAGTGGTCAGAGAAAATTGCCGACATTGAAAGTATCAAGGAAAATGCATAATCCTATTTGTGTGTGTGTGTGTGTGTGTGTTGGAGGGAGTGATGTTCCATCACAAAATATATAAGGAATAACCCACGGGATTCATGTATTCATCCCAATAGATCAAATTCCATCCAACTTCAAATAAACTTGTTTGTCTAATCATTCACACAAAACTTGTTACAGAAGAGGAAGAAAACAAAATTCAGAAATGCAAATGAAAGGTAAAAGGCAGGAAACTTCATGAAGGAACCCAAAAGAGAGCACCTGCTGCACGAGCGGGTTCTGTTGCTGAGCGGCATAATGTTTTCCTCCAGAAAGAGAAGGCATCCCAAGAAGATTAGTCTGACTATGTTGCTGTACCTGCTGAAATCTTTGCAGATACTTCTCTCTCTGATCAGGAGCAATCTCTGTTCTGCCACGGAGCTGCCCCTGAAGATCCAGAGAAACAATTAATATGATTCATATAAATGGACAGAAGAAAACAAACAATATTAAAAAAAGCATGCTTTTAGAACATCCCTTCCCTTTGAGATTATAAAGATGAACAGGAAAAAAAAGAGATGAGAGAGAGAATTGCACAAACCGCTTCATTCGTGTTTTGAAAGGAACTTCCAGGCCTCCACTGTATACCAGGAACTCCGGATGGAGAAAAAACCCTGCCACCCATAACTCCACCCTCACTAACATTACCAGTATCTGCTGAGCCCAGTCCATCATTAGCCTTGGCAGCTTGTGGCAAGACTATTCTGTTACCCACAGGGGAAACAAGAGACTGCATCATACCGCCATTCCCCAATCTATCATCAGGACCTAAAATGTTTCTTTTCCCCATTTCAGAGGCAGAAGGGGGAGCAACAAGGGCTCCGCTGCTGGAATTTGTAGTACTAGAACCAAGTGGGATAATAGAAGAAGGTTGGCTGGATAGAGCACCTCTAATAACACCCCTTAATCCAGTTTCAGTAAGAGCTATGGATGATTTACGACCAGGGAAGGTTTCCTCTTCCTCTGCCACAGTTGACATGGTCACTGCAGATGAATCAACAGCCGCACCTGCAACTTTATAGAAACGGAAGGGACTCAGGCCTGAATGAATAACAAAGGAGCTAATTTACCACAAAGTTGAAGTTAAGCCATTTCAGTACCAGGATTAGTTTGGCTTCCTAATGGTGTTTGTGGGGCAGAAGAACTGAGCTCACTATTTTTAGGAGGTGGGGTTCTTGCAACTGTATCGAAGTTACTGTCCTGGGAAGCTGTTTCATCAACTTGGTCTTGAACAGAAGCACCCTGTAGGATTGAAGTGGTAACTGTGGCCTGGAGATATCATTGAGTGACGCTATATGTCAGATGTATCCACTAAATGCACAAGCGCTCAGAGAAGCAAAATGAGTTAATAATGATGCAGAAGGAACTTGGTAGATCATTGTAGGATAATGATGCAGAAGCAACTGGGTCTACATTAAGGCATGCCCCAAACTGCAATGTATTTCGAATTGCTGTAAAAAAACTAACAATGTGCTGCTAACTTGCTGTTTTGTTTGTCACTCAATGGACTAATTTCCTTTTTCTATTTGATCCACCAAAACAGTTTTGGAAACACATGGGTAGGTTGATTCAAGCAGTCACATAAGATCTTCATTGGAGGAGATGTGAACGGTCATGTGAAAGTCAAGAACCAAGATAAGATATTTATCTTGAAGGAACTTGAAGGATAGTATGAAAAAGGTAACTTGTGGTATCAAAAAAGTACACAGGAATTTTATTTTGGGGATTAGGACAAAGCAGGTTACATTTTTTGAACTTTGTGATGGACTTTGATTTGGCATCATCAAATGCTTCAAATTACATTGTCACTAACTTGAACTTGAAGTGTGCAAAATTTTACTCAAATAATTAATGCTTACTCGGAGCACAAATACCATTGTGAGAGGACTGTAAGTTTATCAAGTGAGTGTGGCAACCTATGCAACACAGTTTAGTGATACTTGATGTCATTATTAAGATACGGAGAAGAACTACCAAAAAAATTTCAGTTCATGATGGTGGAACTTGCAATGAGCAATACAAGTGACTAAATGAGAGAGATTTGAAAGAACTATAATGGAGAAAGTAGCTCAAAATGGAATGAAGTGGCTGGTTGCTTTAAAACCTACCAAGGAAATATAGGAGGGTCTAAGTTAGAGGCTTGCCTACTAACGAAATATGGTGGAATGAGAAGTTTCAAATGGCTGTCAAGGACAAAACAGAATGTTATAGAAACTTACCAAATACAAAAATGTAAAATCTTTCGAGGATTATAAGTTAGTTAGCAGGAATCCAAGAGAGTGATAGATAGACCCAGCTAAAAGCTTATATGACCTACTAAAGTCAAAGTTATCTAGAAATTAATAACAGCGAGAAAGCTATTTTAAAGAATCTCAGCCAAAGGAAAAGAGTGAAAGCAAACCAAAGCATCAAGGATGAAAACCAAACAATTTTATTCCTTAATGATGAGATCATAAAAGGAAGAAGAATTTTAAACAAAACTACTCAACAGAATGTTTAGCATGAATCTTGAGGAACCACAACGATTTTGAGACTAAGAAGAAAATAAAGATGTGGAAAGTAATTCATCCAAATGGAATCTCTATGCTAGTATGGGAAGTGTGTAGACAAGATGGATATCTTAGGACTGTCTACGTTATTCAATGAGATTATGAAGAGCAAATGATGCCTAATGAATGAAAAAAGAGAGCTATAGCGCCTATTTACAAGACTAACAGATATATTCAAGATTTTATGAAATAAGGAGATGCTAAGCTCATTAGCCAAACCATAAAATTACAAATGATATTAATTAAGCATAGATTAATGTTGAATTCAAGGTCTCAGGGAACCAGATTTCTTTTATGCCTAAGAGATCTATAATGGACGTCATTTACCTACCCCATAGATTGATGGGAAAGCATAGAGAAAACAGAGAAGAAATAAGATTTACATATAATTCTTATCCATTTAGAAAAAGCTCAGCCAAGCAATAGCTTCATAAGTCCTAGAAGGAAAAAAAAATCTCTATTACATATACAGTATTAAGGAAATGTAAAATGGAAGTCATGACTGAAAGATCTAGTAGGGTAGAAGTAGAGAACTTCCTATTACTAAACACGTTTTCTTCAAATGTGTTTGTGAAAAAATAATTCAAGTGGGTAATAAGATTTATGTTAATTATATTTCTAAAATATATATATAAAAAAAATCGCCTCAATTTTTCTCTTAATTTCTTAGTATGTTATTTCTCAAATCATTTTATTTCTGTTTAAAGTGTTTTCTTAGCAGTCTGCTAACTTCGTTCTGAAAGACAACTGAATTCTACAAGTTTTTCCTGATCAGCCAGCCCGTTCATATACATAAACAGATGACAGAAGCGGACATGAATAGCCTCCAGTTCAGCTTCCTTAAGTTTGCATGTACCTAATAGGCTAATACCATTCCAGTAGGCACCTGGAAAATCATAGTTGGTAACTACTATAAGGGTTCAAGACAACTTGATATGTATCACAAAAACTTAGCTTGATGTATTAGAACCAGTAGTTTATTAAAGTTTTGGATGGAGACACGCTAAGGGAATCTTCTCACCCATCCCCAGAAAAAAAAATCCACACAAAGAGATCCAAAATTTGGAGAAAAGTGTTAACAGATCAGATCCAATCGATGGTCAACCTAACACGGGTAAAGAATGAACATACTGGAGCTTGAGGAGATGTTGCAGCCAAAGAATTTTTTGTGTTTAAAACTGCACTGGAGGCACTAAAACCCTGCCAACAGACAAAAAAATGGAATTACAATTTCCACTCCAACTTTGTCTTATCATCTCATAGGAAAGTCACAAAATATGCCTGTGTTCACGAAAGTACTCATATCTCACATACAAAACCTTGATAGAAGAAAAGGTGAGGCACTATTAGGAATCATAGTCAAATTGATTAAAGGTTATCACCTAACCTTCTACCCTGGCATTTGGTCACTGTGCTTGAAAGGTTCACATGACTTGGTATCAAAAAGTAAAAAACCTTCTCTTCAAGATAATAGCAACACTCTCACAATTTCAAAAACCAAATATTCTTTCAAATTGCTAACTAAAAGCACACACAACTGTAGTATACTATGATATATTAGTAAACCATGATTAATAGAAACTCCAAATATTTGATTTCGAAAGGCTTCTGCACATGAATGACAGAAATAACATGTATACCAAAAAAATTATTGCCAAAAAAATGATGAAGAACTAAATAGAAATCGACTTCACACATAAAAGAACAAAAAGGAGAGTGACATATCGGAGAAAAGTTCACCTTTACGATAGCAGGGGCACCAATTGTAACTAGCTCTTCAAGCGACTCCACCTTGTCTAAAGGTAGAGAACTGTAAAGATCATCAACATCACTGAATTCGTCAAAATCCTCCTAAAAATTATGCAAAAGAAAGACAGAGAGATCAATACGTGCAATCCAGAAACAACTATAGAACAGCCAAAAAACAAACAGATACATTAAGGAAAATCTAAAGGAATAGGCAATACAAATCTGTTCTCGTAAATAGTTACATTTCATTCAAAATCACGATTATATTTAAAAGTGTAACACTAATCTCTATGCATCATTCAAAAGTCACAATCACATTAACACGGTAAGGAATCAAAGCATATTGATAACACTTGTCATTTATAGATGGATGGCTAAAAAAGCATTTACTTAAAATGACAAAGACCTGATTCCGTTCAACGTAGTCATCCAAAAAATCCTTAACATCATTAACTTGCTCAGGACTCAATTCATCGTTGTCTAGTAGCCTCAAAATCATTTCTAACTTCTTTATATGAGCCTTATGCCGGGTAATGGATGTCTCCAAATGCGTCTGCAAACAAAGATCTTTCATTGACTACAGTAAGTACACAAAAGATCACTGGCAAAAAGATGTTATTCCTTCCTGATATACCAGTCTGGGAGGCCTTGTTTTCCCTTTCTTAACAGAAAGACCCTCTATTTCGGCTTCAAAGCTATCAATTTGATTTTCCAGCTCCCCGACCTACTCATTGGCCAAATAACAACTTGAAAATTATTTCAAGATTATCTTAATGTAAATTTCTAAAATCATAAAATATGAGATGTTAGCAAATATGTAAATAGTTAAAACAGAAAAAATCTAGCAACTGAGAATAAAACGATACCCATAGGCTGAATTAGATATGCCAATCAAACAATAAATGCTATGGTAAGCGTAGGGAACAAAAGTGGGACCTATTAGGCTTCCCTGCTCAGCTTCACTTCTAGAAATCAAACCACAAAAGGTAGTGGTTCTCAAGTAACTAATTAATTAGATTGACAGATCACTTAGAACCACCAAAAAGCAAAGAGGAGAACAAAAAGGATGCAAAAGGAAAATAGCAAGTGAAAAACTTCCATATGCTACACAGGGACTCCGGATCTAGCAACTCAAAAAAAAGAAACTGTAAGCGAGTCTCAGGTGCATACCACATTGTTTAACCAATCTCTTGTCTCTGATTTAGCCTTTTCCTTTGGATCCTAGACACAAGGAAAAATTAATATGCATACTAACTAATATTAGAACAAGAAGGGATGCCAAAATTTACCACGTAACTACAAGCTTAAAATTTCCTTAATATAACTGCAAAAGAGCAAATATATACAAAAACAAAACAGAAGGTAAACAATATAGGACAAGAAAACTTCTCATTTCTCCCTTCACCATAGTGATGTGAGCAATGTAATATGTTCATAGATTGTCAACAGAACTAAAATTGCCAAGACTGCAAACAACATATCTAGCGGCATGTAATAGACGAACGTATCAATTATATATCAACTATTGCTTTTCTAATGGATTTAATTCACAAAACTCCAAAATCTACAAAAACAAAGGACATCCATAATGGCGAAAATTATAGACAGTGGGAACTGTCGAAACAGCAAAAGGACAGCGTAATGCCTATCGTTTTAGTTAAATATTTTCTAAAACAGAGGAAATCCATAAAGGCAAACATAGATAGAGGGAACTGTCAAAAACAGCAAAAGAGCTGTGTAATCCCTACCGCTTTAGGTTGCTGGCCAAGGCCTTCTTTTGAGAATGCTTTCGTCTTGGTTTCCTTTTCACATATCTTAAATCTTTCCATTTCACGCTCAATAAGCTTGCGAGCATCCATCAGAGCCTGCTCATAAGAGGCACTAACCTATGTCAACATGTATCAGAAGAAAATCCATTGTCAATCTCAGATGGTGGGCATTAAACAAGTGCAGAAACTTTCTAGATTATTTCAGATATTACGCAAAAAATTCAGGGATGATGATGATATTATTGAACCTACCAAAAAAAAAAGAAAAAGAACACCTGGTGAAAAAGAGATGCAAAAAGGAGTAACAGTAAGATAATAAAAATGCATGTCTGCAACTGAGGAAAATATGAGCTCAGAGCCTAATTTTATAAAAGAAATGCCTGAGATACTCAAAACAGATGTTGAGTTGATGCTATGGATCAGAACACTGTTACAGCTGCTGGAGATTTAAATGTAGTAAAATTAATCACTTAAAAAGTTCTATCTACATCTGAGTTGATAACTAGAATTAGAAAACGGCACAGGTTTTACATCTAAACAAAATATAAAATGTTTAGAACCTAATATGCTCAACATGTGTGTTGAATCAATGATGCGTATTAGAAGATTACTACCGTTTATGACATAGACGAAGTGAGGATAATCACTCAGATATGTCACTTGCTCATCTTCTCTCATAAAAGAACTGCTGCCACGATGGAACAAAGTTCAAAAACAAGACCACTAAATTCAACAACATTCGGTACAGATAAATCAAAGACAGATTCTTGGGTTGTGAGTTATAATCTCTAAGAACCAATGGAGAACAATTATATACCTTCCTGATTCTTTGTCTAATAACTTACATTGCAGCAGTTTATGATATAGAGCATGTTTGGGGTGGCTTAGGGAAAAGAAAAAAGAAAGGAAGATATAAGCTTCTCAAAAGTAAAATAGGTAAAGTTATGCATTTTTGGATAAGTTGTCTTATAAGTATATTAAGCGCATTGTTTTGCAATCTACTTAATTCTAAGAAAAATCAATATAATGAATGACCAAAGAGATGCTATTAGAATATAAAAGGTGGAGTATATTGTAATTTCAAAAATGGTACTTTTATTGGTCACCTTGAAAAATAAAAATCAGATAAGATCGAACCATGGTGTTTTCCAATTTTCTGCAAAAAAATAAGCCTGCTATTTTTCAAGACAGACATGTTTGGTCTCTTTGGAGCTTATAAGCATGCTTGACCAGCTTATTTTTTAGAATAAGCCCACCCAAACATGCAATAGTGCCATCATGATTCAGACCATTAAGGCAGCTACATACTTAATGCAAATTGTTGACAGCAACTGCAACGTGTGCAAATTGTGGACACCCACTTTCCAAGTTGAGTACCCTGTGCTGAAAATGTAAATTTTTGTGTTTCAAAATTTCAGTTCTACCCTAAGAGTACGATCTGCCGAGTAAAAGGTAACGCCACAATAATAATAAAGTCAACTTTAAATTAGGAAAGGCATTAAAATGTGTTTCAAAATTTCAGTTCTACCCTAAGAGTACGATCTGCCGAGTAAAAGGTAACACCACAATAATAATAAAGTCAACTTTAAAGTAGGAAAGGCATTAAATACATAGGCTTAAAGTACATATAAGTAAAAGGTAAAACTGATTTGAGAAAGATGAGTAATAAACAGCTATAAAACAATATATTTTTAAAATTACAGTAGGCAAAGCGATAGTCATCAGGGAAAATAAGAGTTTGAATCCAGAATGATCTCCAAACAAATTATAGAAATATCATCAAGAGACAAACCGCAATACACGACAAAGTATGTCACCAGCATATCCCAACAGATTGCCCAAATAAAGTACGTTATATTAAAGCATATAATAAATCATAGCATGCACAATCTTAGAAACATTATTTACAAATTGTGTACACGATACATCTTCCTTTGTGATCGTGCGGTAATGGCCTTTAATCTTTAAATTTAGTTTCCATAAGCACTAATTCCATATAAAAAGAATGACGCCACCCTCTGTCAGCAAAAAACTAAATTGAAAATTGAAAAATGCAGCCGCAGTTGAGACAAAAACCACCCTCTATCAGCAAAAACTAATTCTATGGCACCAAAAACACCTTGTGCGTAAAGGAACTAAGCGAGTGGCACATAATGCCATTAGAAACATGCCCTGAAAATTCAAATTAAACAGAAAAAATAAAATAAAAATAAAGCAACAAATCAGACAAAATGATTTTATGGTACTAGAAGAAAAATGCAGGAACAGAGTCAGTAGACAAAGAATTAATAAAAGACGAGAGGAGACCTTCTTATCCTTGATCTCACTGGACTGAATCCATGTCTTAATCTGGTCTCTATACCTCTGAAGCTTCTTTATTTCCTTCTTCAAGTCCGCCTCGAATTTCTCCTTCTGGTTCGCATTGTCCGTATCGTAAACCTGAAAACAAGAAAAAACATTCAAAATACCATACAATTATAAAAATAAAACAAAATGGGAATATTGAGAGAGTAAGAAAGAGAAGGACCTTGTTCCAAATACTCTCGAAGACGTCGACGCCTTCTTGGACCTTCTTGAGAACGCGATCGATCTCGCCCTGTAACTTCCGACTTGCGCCCATTGCAAAATGCTACGATTGAAGGAGAAGAAAATGAGAAATGATCATTCAAAAACCTATATATTTATCTATTTGTTGCTGGTTATCCAATTTTTTTCTGATGTGTAGGTTTTCGTGAAAGTGATTATGGCTGATGAGGGATATATAGAAGAATTATGCTACTTGGCACCGCTCTTCACCAATTATAAAATATAAATAAATAATATCAAATGTCCAAAACACCCTCACCATAAAAAAAATACCCTAACAGCCCTATCAATTCAATTAAATTCCTCAATTCAACTCCAAAATTGCATCACTTGGGTTCTCATGTTACAGTGTTTGCTACCCTAAAATTTTGTTATTCATTATAGTTTTCACCTATTTTGAGTATTTTTTGAGCATTTAAACAAGAATTTGGTTTTTATATATTTACTACATTTGAAGAAAAAAGAAATGTACATTTAGAAATTTCATGTAAACTGATATTTTTATTGTTAAATATATTATGAAATGACATTTTGATTATTTTATTTTCGTATTTAGTGTATTTTTGTGTTGTCTGCAACTATTGGATGATAACGGCACTTCAACCATTATCTGTAGTGTAAAATGGCACTACAACCGTTATCTTCCATGTAAAACGAAAGTACAACCATCGACTATGTTCTGTCCATTATTGATAATATAACATGGTTACTTTGATCATTTAAATATGATAATTATTTTTATATATACTTGAGTAAACTATTTAATTTTTTATTTTATTTGCAGTTATGAATTCTGTAGAAATGATATGAGTATATGTATTCTATTTTGTTGAGTTTAAGAAGACGAGAAAAGACAAATGCCCATGAATTTATGTAGGGAACGGTGAAGAAAATATGGACATACTGTTTTTTATTATAATAGAACATCACTAGCGTCATTTTGACTATTTTACTGAGAAAATATAGAACTAATATTCAAAAATTACATATTATTGATTTAATAGAAATTAATTTTAAAATACATGTGGTATCATTTATTCATATTGTGTTTACACACGTAACGACACTTGTGTTGCCGTTTTGTTGTTTTCATGTTGATTAAGTAATTGGCATATATCTCACATTTTGTAAACGACATGTCCATCTCGCAACTTAAAAGAGTTCAACTTACTGATGGGACACGAACGGGCCGGGCTACTTATACTCGTGTTTATATATAGAACGGCACAAGTGTTGTTTCATTATCAATTATGGCATTTGTGCCGTTGTGTTAATTTCTCCAATATTTTGCTTCTTTTCCAATGCAACGACCTCAAGCGCTAGACCTCCTAACTTAAAAACATCAGAAATGTTGATCATATGACAAATAACGGTTAAATTGACATAGATTATACAATATCGAGTTGGTGAAATCATACGTTATTGTATTGATTCGTTAAAAAATATAATTAATAAGCATGTCTTTCAACTTTTGTAAACAACATGTTTATCTTGCAATTGGAATGAGTTCGACTTATTTTTTCTCGGGGCATGGATGAATTGTGATTGTTTAGACTCCTGTTTATAAATAGAACAGGACAAGTATCATTTAACGGCACTAGTGTCGTTCTATTGATTTCTTCAATATTTTCCAATGTAACAACCTCAAACATTGAATCTCCTAACTTAAGAAAGTCAGAAAGATTGATCATATGACAAAGAACGGATGAATTGATATAAATTATATGATATCGAGTTGGTGAAATCACAAGTCAGTATATTAGTTCGTTAGAAAATATAATTAATGAGCACATCTCTCAACTTTTGTAAATGATATATTTATCTTGCAACTGAAATGGGTTCAACTAATTGGTTCTCAGGGCATGGATGGATCGTGGCTACTTAAACTCGTGTTTATAGATGAACGGCACAAGTGTCGTTTAACGACACTAGTGTCATTCTGTTGTTTTCTCCAATATTTTCCTTCTTTTCCAACGCAACAACATCAAACATGGGATCCCCTAACTTAGGAAAATCAGAAAGATTGATAATATGACAAAGAATGGTTGAATTGGTATAGATTATATTATATCGGGTTTGTGAAATCACAAGTCATTGTATTGATTCGTTAGAAAATATAATAAATTTGCACGTCTCTCAACTTTTGTAAACGACATGTTCATCTTACAATTTAAATGAGTTATTGATTATCGGGGCACAGACAGATTGTGGCTGCTTATACTCATTTTATATACAGAACGACACAAATGTCGTTTCATTGCCAGTAACGGCACTCTTGTCGTTTTGTTGATTTATCCAATATTTTGCTTTTTTCCAGCGCAACGACATCAAGTGTTGGTGAAATCACAAGTCATTATATTGATTCGTTAGAAAATATAATTGATTCGTGTAACTCTCAAATTTTCTGATAGACGTTCAACCTTGGAGTGATGGCATAAGAATATTTAAATTAAACGCATCAAAACTGTACGACACTTCTATCGTTTTCGTCTTTATCATTATATTGATTCGTTAGAAAATATAATTAAAGCACATATCTCAACTTTTGTAAACAGCATGTTCGTCTTGCAATTGAAATGAGTTCAACTTATTGGTTATCGGGGTACGGACGAGTCGTGAATGATTATACTTGCGTTTATTGATAGAACGGCACGAGGTCGTTTTCATTTCAGTAATAGCTCATGTACCATTCTATCGAGATCTTTGCTTTTTTTTCCAATACAATGACTTCAAGCATTGGGCCACATAACTTAAGAAAGTAAAAAATGTTAATCATGTGATGAAGAACAATTGAATTGACAAAGATTATACGATGTCGACATTATCATCTCCGTAACTACACAAGTATCGTTTTCATAGTACATTTACAAACATAACGACAGTTGTACCGTTCTCATCTCAGTAACGACACAGTGCTGCTCTCATGGACACTTAATATTTACAAACATAACAATACGTGATGTTCTCATGTGAAGAAAACAAACTGAATAGAAATGTAACCCCTAATGTATGTAAGACATAATGTTGATCATGTGATAAAGAACGATTGAAATGATATGGATTATATGTTATCGAGTTGGTGAAAGAACACAAGTCCTTCTACTGATCCATAAAATATCATAATGAGCGTACCTCTCAAATTTTTAGATGTCATATCCATCTTACAACGTATATGAGTTCAACTTTTTGGTTCTCAGATCACAAATAAGATGTGACTGCTTATACACGTATTTACAAACATAATGACACAAGGGCCATTTTCATCTCACTAATGGCACTCGTGTTGTTCTATTATTTTCTCATATATCTTGATTTGTTTTCAACGCAAAAACCTTAAGCAATGAACCCCATAACATATGTAAGACATAAAGGTTTATCACGTGATAAAGAATGATTGAAATAACATAGGTTATAATGGATACTTATAAGTAACGGCACTTATGCCGTTCTCATGGACTTTTTCAACTCAGTAACAACACTTTTACCTTTTCTCATAGAAGTTTATAAGTCCTGTAACGAAACTTGTTCCGTTGTCATAGACACTTATAAGTCCAGCAACGATACTTGTACCGTTCTAATGAAAGCTTATCATTCATGCAATGTCACTTGTGCTATTCTCATGTACGGTTATCGGTCTAATAACGATACTTGTGCCATTTTCTTAAGACAACGCAGTAAAGATACACACCAATATTTAACTAAAGGCAAACGTATACTATAGAAAAAATCCATCTTCTGAAATAAAGTCATCCCACTAATATGCACATTTTCAAATGTAGTCTACAACTTTTTTGCAGTGTCCAAAACATCAAAATCCTCAAATTTCAGTAAAAAAATTATATACCTCGAAACAAAATAATTTTAAGGGATACTGTAAAACAATAACCCTAAACTCTGATATCCCTGGAATAATATCCTCCACCACTATAATTGTCATTATTTCCATCACTACTACTGTACTAATATGTGTTTTCCCCCTATAATCAATATAGGCATAATGAAACAACAATTACACAACTGAAGATTAAAAAGATTCAATCAAGTCAAGGGGATACACAACATTTTAAGGTGCCAACTTATATACATAGTTTAGTAGGTCAATAACCATTCTACAAATAAGGGTACTATAGTAAAAAAAACAAAACATAATACGAAGGATTTCTAAGATCAACAAGCGTAAAGTTCATTAATAATGTGACTTACAGAAAATCACGAAATACAGTAAAGCATCATATGAAGAATTTTACTAAAAAAGGCCTAATTACTTAAATCAAATTACCCATAGTGCAACTCTCTAAGTCTCGGGGCATATCAAAGAGCAAGCAAATTTGCATATCGAAATTTCAATTTATATCAATGCTAATAAATGAATTTCTTTTTAATCCATCATCTTCAAAACCCCAAATGTATCAAAATTCCATCCACATTAAAAAAACTCAACTAAAACTAAACTAAATATACAAATAAACTATGAAATCATAAAAAATGTCATTTTTACACTTTTTCATTCTAAACATACACCAATGGAAGCACAAAATCACATTTCAAAATGAAAAAAATTGAAGGAAAAATTACATTTTTTGTTGTATTAGCTTGTACCAAAGAGAAATGAGATAATGTGAAATAAACTTGAATCAAATAAAAAGTTTTTGTAATCTTAAAATGTAATAAAAATTAAGGTGAAGAAGACAGTTTTAGAATTCAAATTTGTAGGGTTACACAGTGAAAATGAAGAAAAAAGAACAGTGTGAAATGAAAAAAGTTGGGTGAATAATTTGATATAAATTGAAGGACAACTGTGTCATTTTATCATTAAAATATTTTAAATCCTTTTTATTTTATTTCAATGATGGTCAAAGGCCATTTCTTCAAAATCATTGTTCAATGAGATT
>CAIGRT010035271.1:0-19472 GCA_903798405.1 Fraxinus platypoda
CGTTAAAACAACCAATTCCGTTAGATTTTTCGTTAAAACAAGAATTTCCGTTTTATAGGCACTTTTTATATATAGAAGATATATATATTTTTATCATTTGTAAAATCTAGTACTTATTGTTAATTTGTAGTTTTTGATTTGTTGTTTGAATATGTAATTTGGTGTTTATATTTTGCATGATCTTGGATGCTAATTGGTGACATATTTTGCTAGATATTGAATGCTATTTGGTGGCATATATTATTTCTTCTATTTTTGCGAAATATTGGAAAGATAATTTATATTGTCATCTCATATTCTTTAAAAAAAATTATAGGTATAACTGAAATGTGAACCGACTGTTCGAATTCGAATTTTGTTCCAATAGTTATGTGGATTCAAATGATTTCATTTATGTAATATCTATAATCAATATCCAAACTGTAATGGGTGGTTCCGAATAATGAAATACCCGAAACAACTCACCGACACTCGAGCCTATCTCTAATGATCGCAAAATCTTATTCATAATAGAATCGTAAAGACCCAAGTACACAAGAATATAACATGTAATGCTTCAATATACTAGTTGATATATATTTCTTTTCAAAAATACACGATGGATCACTTGCACATGTAATGTGGATCTACAATCTTCATAATTGTCTATGATTCAACATATTAAGCATGTCAATCTGTAATAATCGAGCATCTCATTTACAACATAACTCTAAGGACATAAGTAAACAAGAGTTTACTGTGTAGTGTTTCAAATCTCCTAGTTGAGCTTGACCTGTTATGCCGTAAATGTTAATAATTAAGTGCAAGCACAATATGAGATGCATTTGTATTCACATAGATAATCTATTTGAATATTTATTTTGGAAATCATTGCAACTGAAGCTGAACAACCTGGTTCTAGCATACGAAATATCCCGGTTAAGATGAAGGAAAAGACTGGTATAGCAAAAAATAGGCAAACATGACAGAACTCGATTGATTATGCATGATGAAAGGCATCCTCAACTCTAATATGCTTGAGAATAAAGAATGCAAGGGAAAGTGGGAATCCATTTTATGCGGCCTTGAATAACAAGAATAAAAAAATTCTTGCCTTGAGAATACTTCCAGCAGCCTTTACTTTGAGTAAGATTCTAATATTCCATTCCTCAGAATCCCACTTTTTCTCAACACACGCATCTTTTTCAATTTCGAATACCATTCCAGTCATTTTTATCTTTTTAGTTTTCCGGCCAATACAATCTCGAGGGGTCAACAAGGTGCAACCAATCAACATTTTACACTAGCTCTATTTAATGAATGAATTTCACACAAATTGATTCTCATATGCTATCAGATTCTTCAATAGTAAATTAGCCTATTAAATACGAGAACGTAGAATAATGAACAAGACTTTAGTACAATAAAGAATAACAGACCCTAACCTCTCTTCTAAAATGGAGAATATTATACATGCATGACATGTATATAGAATAAAACTTTTGAAAGCAGTGATGAAAACTAAAAGCAACTCCATATAATCAAACAATGAACAGAAGTTATGGCTTTGTGGCAACATCAAGTAAAGGCAACTTAAGTACTTGTAAATGTACCATTACTAGAAGGACCATTGGTTCCTGCAAAGAGACTTGAAATAGAAGGTGAAAAATATTCATTCTATTTTTGGTTGTACAACACCACATTACTAGTTAAAAGCTCTATGTATCAAAATAATAGAGCAAGCAAAAAGTGCAACAATTTGGCAAGTAGCTGGTGTTAATCAAACGTAGCACCACAACTCGGATGACCAACCAACACGATCGTTCATTCTCTTAAATAAAAAAAAAATTTATATATATATAAAAGCTTCTTAATAGCAAATGTATAGAAAAACAATATATCAAGCAACTATTTTCTTGTGTGTAGTTAGAGTCGGGGGAACAAAAAATTTATACTGGACTGATACACAGAAAAAAATTCCATTAAAAAATTTTCATTTTACCTTCGAAAAATGAATTGGAAGAACAGGACTACCCAGTACCCCCCCCTTCCCCTCGCACCTGGTTAGAGTAAAAAGGAGGTATGAAAGAATCTTAATGGTGTGTCAAAACATGAAAAACTTCTAGAAATTTATAGACTTCATTCGTAACTTTCCGAAATTTTGAATCTTAACCATTTAATGATCTGACCAAACGATCTAACAATTCTAATTTTGCCTTCTAATTGTTATAACTTTTGATTGAAGGAATACTCACTTTCAGCCATCTGATCTTAAAATATCACGCTATTTATTAAATTATAGTTGGACCACAGAATTTCTAGCATAATGTAAATAAGATTGATTGTGGTCCAGATTTTTATAGGATACAAGTGAGCTAAGTGCTTATAAAGCATCAATGCCTCATTGGCGCCAGATAGAACAGGTCGCATAAGCACGGACGTATGGGCTTGGACAGTGCTTTCCATTATTACATATGTGCGCAAGCATTTTCATACCATAATAAGACAAATTTCTTGAATGTTAAATTACTTGATTTTCCATTATGGGATAATTTATTATTATTATACCTTATTGATCTCTTAGTTCTCTATTTTAGTGTAAGACAAATATTTAACATATTAACTTGAACTAAAACTCATTTATTTTGAAGAAGTTCCAACAAAGAAACAAAAAAGAGAGTTTGAGCAATATATGCACAAGTCTTTCTATATTTATCTTTGTCCTGATATACTTCATATATAAACAGACAGAGAAACTTAAAAGTCAATACTGGATCCTTAATATACTTACAGATAATATGATGTATGTACTAGCCAGTCTCATCACGACCCATTTGATGATGCAGCTTGAGAAGCATCATAACATTTCCCATCTGCAATTCAATCCTATCCATTCACTAGCGAAACTATTGAGGAATTCTGCTTTTTAACACTTTACATAAAGGTTTCCAGAGATTCCTCCAAACTGCATAAAATATCTGAACATATCAGAATCAAATAATCTTTCCTCACAAGCTTGATGGAACTAATGCACAGACATTTTTCAAGGGAGAAGAAGAATTTTCCTTCATCAGATCACAAATAATGTAGGACAGAAATGATAAGTCTTATATATTTTCTTAGTCATCTTATATAAATTTGTTATACATTACAAGTCAATAGTTGTCTCTTTCATTAACCAGGTTAAACCATCCTTCGTAGAGGATTAGTAATGAGTTGGAAAACACGAATATTGGTTGAGGTGAATTTACTCTCCTTTAGTGGTTGATCATGTTGAGTTTTTTACTATATATGTGCATTGAAGCATAATTCTTAATTTAAGCCTCAAAATTAAGATACATAGAGCAACATAGTTATAGATTCGGTTTATTTATCATGGCTGTGCAATGAAAGATGACATGAAGAATTCAACATAGGAGTTAATGTGTGCATGATGAGCATATTTCATAAGTTTCTAGCAATAGGTAAAAATAAGCTTGCGCACAAAAGAATAGGACCAATAGGATAATTTAGCATTCAGAACTTGATTTTAAGCAATGCAATGTAAATTCTAGTGACATCATATCCATAACGACAATAAATTAAGAAGCAACTAAACATATGTCATATGCATATCCATGTTAATAAAATTCATTGACCTCTATTCATAAAGACAATAATTTAAGAAGCAACTCAACGTAGGTCATATGTATACCCATGTTAATAAAATCCATTAACCCCAAAGATTAGAAAATGCAGAGTGAGAAAAATTAGTAGATTCACATCCAAGTATCTCCGAGGCCAATTAAGGTCAAGTAAAGGGGAAAGTAAGTGGTCGTCTCCTGGTTCTGACTTGACATGTGTTTTATCATATGAAAGCACAGAAGCAAGTACGATCATTTATTTTCTTTTTGAAGGGTCCCAAAGAATTGGGAACCAACTTCTTTATGCTATTTGAAGAATTTAAAAGATCTGATTGGGACTCTCTCCTCTCTTTAATACTTTGTGGAATAAAACTTTTTGAAGGAAACAAAATGGAATATATTCATTATGCAAGTATGCCACTCCAGGACTTCAATCAAAGCTAAGGAGCAACAATTCTTCCCCTTTTCATGGGTCATTTGACACGTTAGATATTTATTTAACATTGCTCAAAATATTTTCTAACAAGCTATAATAAAATATAAATGCTAAGCTTTTGCCCAAAAATATGCACAAGTGTACTTATCATGCCTCAAAGACAAGATAGGTGTGTGTAGCTATGCACTGCGTGTGAAGTTGAGATACCTCAGAAAGAACTGAAGCACACAGCAGGTGTCCTCTTTCCATGAATAAATTCTCTCACTGCCGGAAAGAATCTCCACACTGTATTGAAAAGGAGCGGTCCCACTTTTGTTTGTCTCTGTGTGTGTATGTGAAGGGGAAAAAGAAAAGAAAAGAGATGAGTGGAAAAATTGGAGGCAAGTCTATGCACTTCAAATAGCTGGCATATCTTCTTGTTACAAGCCAACCAATAGATCAAATGCAAAAGACAATCAAAGCATTGCACATCACTTAATCATTACACACCAAAGCAGTAAATAAACCAAATAAAAATTTGGAAAAATGAAAACCGAAGTGCACTTATTAACTAAATCTGGCCTACAATCTCTCCCAAGGAGAAGTATATGTTCACCAATTTCCCAGTTTTTCCATGTATGCGTGGTGTATTAATGCACCAGTCAGCAGGATCATCCTTTGGAACAAATGAGTTTCAAGGTTTCAGCACATTATAGATAGTGGATTCCTCCAATCCATATCAGAATAAAATTTCACCATTAATTCAGAGAATACGGTTCCTAAACTTTTCCTGGTGATCGATATGAATACACAGGAAATAAAGTCTAAAGTGAATCTATGCTTGTATCAAACCTAAGGTGTCAAGTTTTTGTAACAAGTCAAAGTCCAGAGGAATTTTAAATGGCTACTGCTGTTGTGTGAGAATGGAAACGGAAGTAACATAAGAGGACCCCACATATGTGTGAAACTGGAAGGACAAGTTCTCTTTTTGTGTCGCATGAAGATTGAATTGGATCCGATGTTCTGCTGGCCCTGTTCAAGATTCTATGCTTCCCATGTACCCCACCTCTCTCTCCTTATTTGCTTATAAGACGTCCCTGAGCACAGCTTTAGTACATGAGAATTGGTCAAAGGAAACAAAAAATAGATAAAAGCAGTAGTAGATAGTTTTCTTTCAACAAGTATCAGGAATGCAAGATTGCAGTGCACAGAATATAGAAAAATTGTATTTCACATTCAAGGGTGATAGCAGATTGGAACAGGCACATTAGATCTTTTCAGCATAGCTCCACATAGATAGTTTCCTTTCACTCATAACACGAATCTCACTTATTTCAAAATCATCTTATTGAAGACAACTAGATGTATCATTATCACCACCAAGGAAAGAGTGTGCATCCTACATCAAGAATGTCCATTCCTTCTGAAAGGCACTTATTCCTTCAAGGTGCAAATGGAACTGGAGATTCGGGACTCGTACTTTCCACTGATGCTAAGCCAAGACTAAAATGGACTCCTGACCTCCATCGGCGCTTCATGGAAGCAGTTAATCAACTAGGTGGAGCAGACAGTAAGTGCATGCCTCATTTCATGTTCATGAAGCACCAATGAAGTAATCTGCTAGTGTATGTAGCTAATTAATATGATTCCTTTGTTGCAGAAGCTACTCCAAAATCAGTGCTGAAACTTATGGGCATTCAAGGTTTAACCTTGTACCACTTAAAGAGTCACCTTCAGGTAAATTATTAATGACAAAAAGCTATAGTAGAGTTCTGCACGAGAGAAAATAGGCCTTTCAGTTTGACCATATTTAAGCTTATGCACTCTATGGCAAATTACGGTTTTGATATAGCCATTTCAAAGAAGCAGTCAAGTTCTTTGAAAACATCGTTATCCCTACTTTTGACTCCAGGAAAACCATTGAGAATTCTGAAACAATATCATACAAGAAATAAGGTAATAAACTATGAAAAACTTTTATTCATAGTTTAGATAGCATTTTCTAGATCATATTATCTTAGCATTTTCAAGGGTTTCACGAAGGTCCCAAGCCCACATAAAGGAAAGAGGTTGTTGCAGATTAACAACCCACGTGAAACTGTCACATCTGGTTTAGTACTGGGTATCAGGTGCTAACAAACAAGATGTCCATGAGATGAATGCAGCAGAAATGAAAATGCTAAGATAATATGAGGCAATACTAGACTGGATAAGACAAAAATGAAAATATACTCCTATAAGTAAAGGTCGCGTCTGTTTAGGATAAAACAAGGGAAGGACGATTTAGGTGATTAGGACATGTCTTGACTCCCCGTTAATAAGAGTGATTTGATCTCTGTTGAAAAAGTTAGGAGTGGACCAAAACTAACATTGCATGTTGGAGTTTCTCCAAATCTAGTTGCTCCACACATAGCAATGAATCAAATGGACGTCAGATAAAGGATTTATGTAGCCACCTCAAATTTATTGGAATAAGGCTTAGTTTATTGTCATTTCATTTTTAAGAAAACCAAGAGTGTTGCATTGGGCATATGTGGGTATGTATGTACTCCATTCGTGTGCATATGCATATGTGCATCATGGGTAAACATAAAGAGAAGTTGTAGTCTAAACCTTTTTATTCGCATGGCAGAAATACAGGCTTAGCAAGAACCTCCATGGACAAGCTAACAGTGGGAGCAATAAAGCAGGTAAGAAATCCAATAATTTCCAGGAAAATAGTTTTACAGACAACTCCTGTTGTGTTTGTTAAGTTCGATAATGGTTACAGTCACAGGAGAAAGAATGTCCGAGACATATGGAACTCACATGAGTAATCCAAGCACGGTAGCCCAGACAAATAAGTAAGAACGAAAAATTTTATTACATGTTCTTTCTATGTTGATTCACATTATTGATTTGATAATATAATCAATTAACACTGCTGTACTGTAATATCTTAAAATTCAGAAATTTACACTTGAGCGAAGCATTGCAAATGCAAATTGAAGTGCAAAGAAGGCTACATGAGCAGCTGGAGGTAAAAAAAAGTGCCATTCGTAAAGCAATTGCAAGTTCTTTGATACCTACATAAGGGGAATACATATTCTTATTTAATGAATCAAAGTAAATTGTGACCTCTTCAAAACCCTCTGAAATCTGAAACCAGAAAAGTTATCAGATTTTTGGAAGATCTACCATGAAAACATGCATCTTAACCAAATTAATTTCATGAGGAAAATATTTCACACATGTAGGATTGCGATGGCAAATTTAATCTCTTATTGAAATGAAACTTGCCCTAATAAACAATAATAGGCCCAAATTCATATTTCCGACAATTAAATGTTGAATTTTATGCAGCATTGAAAACAGGGTTTACTCTGTATGTGTAGGTGCAGCGCCATTTACAGCTACGAATTGAGGCCCAAGGTAAATATCTACAGTCTGTACTGGAGAAAGCAGAGGAAACCCTAGGAACACAGAACCTGGGGACAATTGATTTGGAGGCAGCCAAGGTTCAGTTATCTGATTTGGTGTCTAAAGTATCCACCCAGTGCCTGAATTCTGAATTTTCAGGGATGAAAGAAGTGTCGGATTTGTGCCTACAGCAAATAAAAACAACTCAGCCAACGGATTGTTCAACAGAGAGCTGCTTAACCTCCAGTGAAGGTTCTCTCAGGGACCAAGAATTGTACAACAGCCAAATAGGATTGAAAACTTTGAATTTTCGAGAACCTAGAGAGTCGAGGAATACTGACAATGTACTCAAGGTGCAGAAGACTGAACTCAAACTGTGCGAAGACCTGAAAGAAAGCAGCAGATTTCTTTGCACAACAAATGACAATGTAGAAAAAGCATTTGCTACAGAAGAGAACTCCAGAAATTTATCGATGGCAATTGGACCTCAGAGAGGACCATGGAATGGCAGCAGTAGCCGTTCAGAGGAAGCAGCTGCTAAATATTTAGACCGAGATGCTCATAGATCAGAGAAGCAGAAGACAAAACTACCTTACTTTACAACAGAACTGGATCTAAACATAGATGACAAAATTGATCCTGCTTCAAGTTGCAAGCAATTTGATTTGAATGGCTTCAGCTGGGGCTGAGAGGAAAATATTATGTTACATCAAGGAAGAATGTTTAAATTCAATTCCAGAAACTGAATTCTCTCATTTGGCATGAAAGGTCTGCCACATTCAAAGCATTGTAACATAATGAGTTGTGCTTGTGTGCATAATTTTTTGAATCTAAGTTGATGATCGAAGGACACTAGCTCAAGACAGTTAAATAATATTTGATCGCTACATTTCTTAGTGTGTGTTTCTCCAGTTAAGAGTATATATCTGACAACCAAATTACACGTGATTGGACAAAATTAACTCAACTTAGATTTCCTTTCTTCGTTCCTTCGTCACTCTCTATGTAACCTTCAAATTATGAATGAACTAATATTTTAATGATTGTTTCGGTTACTCGAAGACTTGGTGAACTGATTAATCATGGCGCGCGCTTACAGGGTTAATTGTGTGTTTTCAGCTGTTTTGGGAGGGAGGGTTTTCCTGTGAAGAAGCTTACGTGTCTACAATCTTTTAATCCATTTTTTGATCGTTTGAAATTTCAGTTGGACCCATTTGTGCATTGATTACTGCCTCATGTCCCATGTTTATATTCTATCTGCCACATCGCACCATGTAACCGACTGGTTCGATTCAGTAAGAATCTTATTGCCACAAGCAACGTCAAAAACAAAATGAAAAGAAAGCAAACATATCAGAAAGAAAGAGAGTATGATGCATCGATACGGACATGTGCGATTTTTCAAAAATTCTTTAAAATTCTTCATTTATATAGTATAAATTTAGTTTTATACTTGTTATTAATTCTTATTATTAAAATATTTTAAATACGAGTACATATTTTTTTATTTATTAATAAATTTGAGTTAAAAATATATAATATTTTAAATAAAAAAGAATAATGACTATGGTAGAGTGTTCGAGGAGTGTCAATATTTGACACCTGTCCGACACTAACATGTGTCGGACACGGACACGCTACCATAGCCAAAGTATTCGTGCTACAGAGCCAAACCGTATTGCAATCACGTATTTAAAGAGGTTTCAGAACATGAGAACAGTTGGGAACATTAATCAAATGAAGTACTTCACCATCTGAACTTCCTTTTGCTTGAAACCACATTTCTCATAAAATGGTCTGTTATCAATACTGCAATCAAGAATCACCTTGTAACACCCTGTTAATCGAGCATGATCAGAGAGGAACTCGACTATCTTCTTCCCTAATTGCTTGCCTCGAATACTGGAATCTACCACTACATCTTCAATATGACCAACTTTACCACAATTCCTTATAAATTTCTTTTCAATGAACACACTCCCAGTGGCAACAATCTTCCCTGATTTGTCATCTTCTATTACACATACAAGATGGTCATCCCCATATTTAGCGAGCTCCTGAAATCTTTCTTGGAATCTCTCATCAGAGACAGAATCGCAAACAGTAAGCTGTTGAAGTAGTTCAATGAAACCCTTGTTTTTGTCAGAGATCTCCAATTTCCTGACTAGAAATATCTCTTCTGCAGAGGAGTTAGTGGTCTGCATCTTTTCTTCAAATAGACCTCAGATTCTGGAAGTTTATGAAAAAAAAATTACTTAACAAAGAGAAAAGGGGATGAAATTGCTACGAGGACCAATTAAAGGAACATACATGGAAAGCCACAAAACAAAATGATGGTTTGTTTACAGCCTTGATCATAAGTAATCACCCTTGTAAAATACTTATCTTAGCAACTAAATGATCTTATTTAAGAAGATGACATCAGAAGATTCATCTAAACATTATATACTTCTGCTCGAGCAGTTTATAACCTAGATAGCAGGGGATGAGAGAGCTGGCCTAACAACTTTCCATGACCAGAGAAAGAAGCAGGCCTAAGGGGGCCCTATGACTTATAGACAAGCCAATGGAGGCTGGCTATTAGTGACTGCATATAAAAAATAAAAAATCAGAACCTAGATAGTGTAACAAATTAGAAAGTCAATCAGGTTAAGAGTGATGATCACAGTTGGTTCATGATGACATATAGATGGATCGTGCATTATCTATGAAAACACACACATATGGTATGAATCAATTGTAACAAGACAACTCCATGTCCAACCAAGCAGATCGTCTTTTTTTTTTTTAATGATATCAATTGCTGTCCGAAACCACCACTTCTAACATAGAAGTTGCCCAACATGAGATTTCCAATCATCGTTAATAAGTTCAAAATTAATAATATAATATGCTGACGTAAAGAAAGTAGCCACATAATAATTAGTAAGAAATCAGAATGAAGAAAATAACTAGTTCAGATGGTTATTTATGACTTCTAGGTTTTGAACAATCCATGTTCAAAACTTAACTTGAGATCAAATATGCAAACATAAACATGGAGTTTTAGAGGCATTTCATCAAACGTGTAGCAGGGAAGGCAGGCATAACAAAAAAACACAAGGGAAACTTTAGTTCTAGCATTGGATGCTATGAAATTCACCGCTGAAACTAAAGATAAGATATCGATCAATTTTTTGTGTAACAGTTCGGTTTGGGAGTAGAGAGTTGTACTAGCTACAAAGAGAAATGGGGGTGGGTTGTGCTCTCCAATCGATCAACCGTGCTAAGGAAAAATTGTTCGGCTAAATAAGAATGATACTCTCCTTACTCTATTGTACACCAACATTACATTTCCAAATTTCAGAACCAACTGAGGATCCACATTTAAAAAAACTAATTCTGAATTCTTAAATTACCTACAGGGGTGTAGTTAAATTCCACATCGAATTAATATAAGAATATTAACCATAATATAAGGGCTTGGCTACTCACCTGTCCCACTGGAATTTAGCCTGGGTATTTCAACACTTACACTTGAGGGCAGGCTGGTTCTAAAGGCAAGGAGAAATTCATAGACAACTACACAAAAAAATTAAAGCGAGATTCTCGAGGGAATTGCTTTTTCATACGTATTTTGAGAATTTAGATTATGCATATGATCAAATCTCGTGTACATCCACTGTGCTGTGCAACTTGAAAATATACAATATGTATTCCTCAATGTGTGTTTCCTTATGTATCCAGATCGTATACAAATGTGTAAAAAAGGGAGATCGGATTGCAATTATAGAATGTAAGTATATGAATGTTGAACCTAAGATCTTGCATTAAAATTACACAGATTCACCAGTGTATAATTCTTTTCTTCAACTACTTTTATTCTTTGAATAAGGAAGGTTTCCATCAATAAACAAACATTTTGGAAAAAAAAATTCCAAGGAGCTAGAAAAGAGAATGACAAATAACGAAGGTTATGTTAAAATCAAATCGAGAGCGACATCAACCCAATAGATTTAATGCATATTTTTATTCAAATAAATCTGAAATTACCTTCCAAGTTTGGTGATAAAGGAGATGACTTATACTTTCGAAATCACTGCAGCACGAGAAAATTGGAGCAAAATTAAATATCCCCAGAAAATTGTCAGTCCAACAGCGAAAAATGAAAACCCAAAGCCGATTTCCCCCCTCCATCACAGTAAATAAGGCTGGAATTGGAGTAAAAGGTACCAAATCTTTGTCCAGCTTACGGTTTTATCCGAACCTTTAAACATCTTACATTTGTACTCAAACCTTGAAATTTTGATGTAAATGGTCCCAAATTTTTACGTTCTTAACATAATTGCTCCATTTTTTTATTTTCTATATTTGAATGGACAATTTTGTCAAATGATTAGTCAAACAAGTAAAAATATTTTTTCTTTCTATTCTAGATCACCCCACTACAACAGAGCCACACCATACTAACACAAGGCTTACAATAGAGCCACCGTTGCCGTTACTTTTCAATAACCATCATTACCATTCCATCCTCACTTCCACAAAACCATTAGCCACACTCCTGAAAAAATGATGTCATTTTGTTGTTATAGTCGCAAGACTTTCTATTGCTTTGCAAGCACGAAATCTAAAAGGAGCGATACATGAAGGTAGAGAAATCAAGATTCTTGGTTACTAGCTACTAATTGATGAAAAATCAAATTAAATTTAGTATAATTATAACAAACAAAACCAGATAATAATTAATTTATAAATTTATGAGGAATCTAGTTCATGCAAGCCTAGATCTTATGTCATTTGAAAATTTACACAAACAAGATCCTCCCCCTTTTGGGAAAAATATTAGCCAATCGCTCCTCAAATATTTGCTCCAAACAAAGTCATAAGAGCTAACCAAACATCATAGAACTTTGAAGATTATTTAGGATAGATCAAACATCAAAATTCAATACAAGAAAATGTAGAAAGCTCGAGTACCGTTCATATTGTGCCCTCTTTTTCCTTCTATTTCTCTTCATCATGGAATCATTTTCTTGAATTTTCAATCTTACTCTGCATTTAAACCCTTTTAAAATGACAAAAAATGAATCATGGCTGTTTAATTTCTTGTTCAAGAATTGTATGTTTGAATGCTTAGTGATAGTGATTGGTGGTGTGGTGTGTGGGTAGTAGAAGAACATGATTACCTTTTATTTTTTCTACCTTCAAATAAAAATAAAATACAATAATTCTATCTTACACTCAAAACTAACTGCTCTTTTGAACGGAATTCATACAAAAGGATCAATTGTGCCAAGAATGTAAAAGGTTTGACAAAAACTCGAGATGGACGAATGTTTGGGACTATTTGCGTCAATTTTCCTAAATAGGACTGTTCAATTGCAAAAACCAATCTGCAAACAAGCCCCTTGTTATCATATTTCTACACGTACCCTCCAAACTCTGAAATGTGCAAGTCTTCCCCTAAAGTTTTCTAAACGTACAAATCGGTCCTTAAGGTTTCATCATTCTGCAAATAGGTCCCTGACCTTCTGATAAAGTTACATATAGGTTCCTAAACTTTCTGATTGATGTAAGCTCTCCCTGCATTTTCTATATATGCAAAATGTTTCCTTATGTTTCTGGAATCTTCAAACTGGTCTCTGAATGTTTAGTTCCTTCATTTTCCAAAATTTTCAGTATAGTCCATGAATCATCTAGATGTCATAATTTGGTCCTTGAACTTTTTGAAAACGGCAAATTAAACCCAACAGGCCCTGGACGGCTGGACCCCCGGCATTTGCTTCCAAATCCATATTATCCTCTCGGGTTTTGCTTCTCTCTGCCCCAATTAAAAATCAAGTTACAACAAATGGGCCAGGTTAGAAGGATCCAAATCCGACCCATTTTATCCGGGTTATACCATCAGTCGATAGATATATGCGGAAAATGTGCGACACCGTGTTTGGCACACAACGTCCACTCCTTTCCATTCAACGATTTGTTTGAAGAAAAAATCAAAACTGAAATTTTCTTCAAAACAATCGCAGTTTTTCATATCAATCCTTTTGATTAATAGAAAGAGAGATAATTACGTGACTTTGAAGAAGAAGGATTTGGAGAAGCCATGACGACTTCGTCTCAGTCGTTGTTTCGTCGGCTTACGCCGTACTTCTCGGCCCGGATTCGACAGAACTACCGGCTTCTCAGCTCAGCGCCGGCGTCGTCCTCCGCCCTCCGCGAACCTCAACCATCACCTTCCTCATCGGAGTCTCCTTCTCTCGATGCCGTTCATTTGACCGACAGTTGCGTTCGGGTACTCTCCCTATCTTCACCTGATTTCTTCTTGATTTATTTCGAAGCCTTGTAGTTTTATTGGTGGAGTTTTTTTTTTTTCTAATTATTGTTGATATTTGGTGTCATGAATTTGTTGATGTTGTTGATTTTTGGGGGGGGTGAAAGTTCTCGTTTTTGGTTTTGCTTATCTGTGCTGCTTCAGTAGGTTGCCAAAGGCGCGTTTCAATAGGATTTAGTATCATGTTTTCATAAGCTGTATGTTATTTTTCCCTTTCGATAATGTGTCATATAGATTTATTCATCATTTCTGGTCCACACAGATGGAGACTGTAAAGAAGGGTGGAATCAGGAAATGGTCTCAAGGTGTTTGATAGAAGTCTTGAGTGACTCTTGCATCTGTTTCTTCCATTTTTTTGTATAAAGGTTTGCGAATCTTTAACCTGTAAATGTAACCTAAATATTATCGCTTAGCATAGAGGGCCTCAATAGGGCTATCGTGAATCTGGGTATCTTAAGTATGCCGAATCACTTAAAATTCTCGTGCATTTTATTTTGATTCATTGACCTGTTTGTATTCTTCATTTCTTGAGATTGCTGGGATTAGGGATTGGGGCATTGGAAATTTTATTAAAGAAGCCAATTTTTTGCTTATGGAAGCCATTGTTTTTGCTTCTTGTGGCACCAATTTACTATTGCAACGGAATTGTAATTGGAATTTGTTGTGATCTGTTTGTTATTTTCCTCCTGTGAATATTGAAAGAAGGTTAACCAAGAGTAAAATTGGTTTTTTTTTCCTTCCATTTTATGTATTGCAGATGGAGTGAGAGAGCAGATTTTAAGTTTTGCTTCAAGTGGATTAAAATATCTTCAAAATATTGTTTGGAGGCAGAAATTAAAATTGGCTTAGGTGAAGTAAATGCTTGTTTGGGTAAAATTACATGTTCATTACGATTTGAAGTCAAAGTTAGAGACATTAATTTTAACCAAACATTCACAACTACCCATTTATTATCCACACATTTCGCTTGACCCATTACTCATTATAATCTCATTATAATTTTAACCAAACAAGCACTAAATTATTTTCTACCACTTCAACATATAAAAAAATTGGGAAAATGCCTTCAACTTTTAAATACAACTCTCCAACTCGTTTATAATAAAATCCAAGCAGATTCGGCCTGCAACTTTTAAAAAATAGCTTTAGATGTGTCCATTATCTTGGTATTTTCTGATTGCTTGAGTATTTCAAATTGCTCCAGATAGTATTTAGCATTCTACATTTTCCATCAGACTCGTAGTGAGTATTGTAATGGATCGAAATAATCTTTTCAGAAATTATAATTTGGTTAAATCATGCTCCCTTGACTTAGATTTTGGCTTTGCCATTGGGGGTTGAGAGTTGAGTTAATTGATCCAAAGGGAAAGTTGTGATTGATGTGATTGTCTGCAGAAGTGCAAGAGTAAAAAAATGTGCATAGGTGCATGCACATCAGTATTTATAAGTGAAATGATTATCAAAAAGAAAATGAAATTAGTTCTACTTAGCCTGATTCTAAGAAATGCTTTGATACTAATATTTCTTGGTTTCTGAACAAAAAGGAATGGAGCAAGTCCAGTGCTGGGTTCAATTTCCGTCTTTCACGTTCAGGCTTGCTCACACACACACATATCTGGTATTGTTTGCAATTTGTTGCGGTGATGATCTTTGCAATGTCCACAATTACATACTTGTAATGCTAAACATTTTTTATATTAGTGATAAAACGATATGAGTCCATGATTTTACTGATATTTTACAGAGGATGAAAGAGTTGCAAGCCAGTGAGGCTAATGGAAAGTTACTGCGCTTGAGCATTGAAGCTGGCGGATGCTCTGGGTTCCAGTATAACTTCTTACTTGATGATAAGACCAATGACGAAGACAGGTTCTATACACTTTTTACTTAGGATGTTAGTAGTTCTGTAGTTGTATTGTTGCTCTGCAGCAAATTCATCAAGTAAAACAATTTTTGATTTATATTAGATGATGAATCCTAAAATTTTTATCTATTGCTCTCTGACATTTACAGAATTTTTGAGCGGGATGGAGTTAAATTGGTGGTTGATAATATTTCATACGACTTTGTGAAAGGCGCAACTATTGATTATGTAGAGGAGTTGATCCGCTCCGCTTTTCAGGTATATTCACAACAAATTACTATCTTAACCACATGACAACAAGAATTACATGCTGACTAATACTCGTAAATTTCTTCACGTGCCATTCTCACACTAGCTGACTGAATATGTCTAGAAAAGGAAACATTTGAGTGCATAGCTCCAAACAAGTAGATTTAAATAGACAAATGTGTTTACTCATTAATTCTTGATTCTTGAGAATATTTATATTGTCAAACTCCTCAGAGGAGCAATACACGATATCCAATCCCAATCATACGCTAACAAGTTGACATTCAATTGGAAAATATTCTTCAAAATGTAGTTAAGAAAAGAAAAAAACAGTTTGCTCTCACACTATCACCATTGAACCTCACTTACTTTCCCAGTTGAATGAAAGCACAATCGAGGGGACTGAAAATTCCCAAATCTTTACCTTTTAGTGTCTGTGGCTTGAAGTAGATGGCGAAAAACTGGTCAACATGCTTGTCTCGGTGTTTATGGAGGGCACTCTTGCAAATTAGCCCATTTCATCAATCCTTGTGGTAGTAACTGTAGAAAACATATTATGCCTCTGTTTAGTGGGAATTAAAATTAGATTTTTAATAGATTTTGATAGAAGTTGATGAAATGTGTGTTGAAAAGTTGTGGGTTTCATGAAATATGTGGTTAAAATTTAGTCCTTGTTTGAGCCCCATTTTGGAATAGTGATTTTTTGGAGAATGTGTGGTTAAAAAAGAAATAAAATTTTTCGGTTTACGTATAAAATTATTTTATGGGAGAATGTGTAGTTGAGAGTGAGTTTTGAAAAAAATGAGTTTTTGTAAAAATGGGGGGCCAAACATGAGCCCATTGTTGATTTTGATTTGGATGAAATCTGAATTTTAATCCCTAACAAACATGGGCTAAACAAGTAAGTTATTTTGAAGGTTAAGAGTCAATTTCAAAATAATGCCCCGTTTGTCTCTCGTTATTCCAAAACATTATTTGCTACAGTAAGATTCTCCACCACACATTCACCTAGTAAAATATTCTACACATAAACCAATAAAGTTACTTTAAATTTCAACTACACATTCTCCAAAAAATGCGATTCATTACTTCATTTCTTCTACAATAATGGGAGACAAACACACAAAGTTTCTTTAGTAAGAAAAATTAAGTTGTCCATAGTTGTTTGGAAACAAAAGTTACTTATTTTTAGTCTTAAACAGACATGCTTTGAGCCGTTGAATCTCAAGAAATGTTTTTGTTTATTGCAACCGCTATTCAGTTGCCTACATCATTTTGTACTTCGAAGCAGTAAGTGAAGTTGTGTATATGCAGGTGTCCGCAAATCCAAGTGCTGTGGGTGGCTGCAGCTGTAAAAGCTCCTTTATGGTGAAGTAGTAATTTTGCATTATCTTTATCTTCTGGAGAGATGATTATTCAGCTATAGGCGTACGCCTGTTCTTAAATAGGCATACGCCTGTTCTGCCCTAACGAAAAACAATTCATTTTTTGCGCTGATTTGTTGTATACGTTACAAGAGTAAGTGGATTTAGTAGAAATGTAGATGTAAAGTACTCTTGGTTGTCTCCCAACTTCTGCATCAGGTGAAATCTGGATGTTAGTAATTGTGGAAGTTGTTGATGTCTCATTATATTTATATTTTGCAGGACATACTGTAGAAGTTTCTTTTACTTTGTATACTCTCTTTGAGTTTTGAGGAAATTGTCTGAGCATACGAGTCGTGTAATAAAAATGTTTATCACAATGCGGCATTTGAATAAAGCCAAATTATTGCAGTTTCCTTATTTTTCTTATTGATGACTTCTATATTTTCACTAACAACTCGGAACTGCTGCTCAACAAATTGGATGTTGCTCATACAACTTTTCTGTATTCTGCAGGAATTTTCTCTTCCTTGACATAATTCTTTTACTTACTAATGAACCATCAGAAGCACTGCAATCAATCCAATCCTTAAGCAAATTCTTCTGTCCCCAGATATATGGAAGCCATACCGACCTGACCCATCATCTCAACCCCTCACTTTTCATATGCGGATCCCAATCCTGTACTGTCGGTTCTCTTCTGTTTCGATTGCTTCATTTCTTTTTCAGAACTATGCTTCAAATCCGTCTGATCTTGATTCTCTAACAATGGCGGCTCTGATTCGAGAGCAATTTTACACTACTCTATGTCTTGTTTTGAGATTTGGTTTCAAGTTCAGGGTTTAATAATTAGCAATAAAAAGAAGTGTTTGAATCCACATATCCTATGCTTTTTTAAGAGAAGTACGTGTTCAATTCTTCTCAATGCCAAAATTGCATTTCATTCAAAGCCAAAATTCTATACAGACATGACATTGCAGCCTGAAACCGTGAGATCAAGACAGAAGACTACAGTAAAGAGACTAAAACAATCGAAAAATTAAAGCCCGGTTTCAAGCTCTTGGATAGCGAGAGCGTCCTTTCTTCTTCAAGAACTCAGGGATATCCACAGAACCACCTTCTAAGAAGGATGCAGCTCGCCTATTGATACCAAGGTTTGAATCTCCTTGTGCCAGTTGATTTCCCTGGAGTTTGAACACGAAAGAGTGAGCGTCATGTAAAGATTTAAGTGAGAAGTAATACCGCACATTGTGTTTGCATGTGCACATGGCTAGGAGTGGGGGAGGTTTAAAAGATACCAGGAGGGGCCTTTCGTCGCTTTCCTCTTGGTGCTTGAAACCAGTGGCGATCAATGTTATACTAACCTGATTATACTTAAGAAAGTCGATCAAATTTCAATAAACTTGCGCACTCAACCCATCTTAAAGCTGAAGACTAGAGAGAAGAAGCCTGAGGCGTACATTAGGATAATTAAATATCTCCCAAAAAATGTAAGATTTACTACAAATTAAGCCAGAAGGTATGTATGACTAAGAATAACCAGTCCTTTAAAGCATTCAACTTATAAATATTTTAGAGTTTTGTTATTTGTACACCTCCTTTGACAGATAGGTTGACATATTGAAAAAAAAATAAAAATTTAAGAACAGTTTGATAGAAATTGTTTTTTCTTTTTTCAACTGTCAACTTCAATATTTTAAGCTTCTGACACGGTATTATGTCCAAACATGATTTCTAATCAATCCCTCTCCCCATTGTGAGTGCATGGATAGCACGGGCAATAACCCCCCACCCCCCAAAGTAAACCAACATTTTGGGCCTAATGATGTAGCCCAAACTGACAACCTATTGATGGCCCTATGATGCAACCCAAATTAATAAAAAGTCTAGCCCAATCTGAATGCAACCCGACAGCCCATTTCATTGTGTTTTGAAGGCTGAGATGATGCCATGTGGAATGTTTGTGACCGTTGGATGCTTCTGACTGTTTGTATTATTGGCTTGACCCGTTTATTTATGATGATTTTTCAAAAAAAAGTTGGGTCATTCTTTTGAAAAACAAATCTGACACCTTCAAAAAATTTGTAAAATGGAAAACTCTTATTGAAAATCAAGTAAATAATAGTGTTAAAGCACTTAGAACTGATAATGGCCTTGAATTTTGCAATGAAGAGTTTGATAGTTTCTGCAAAACTAATGAGATCCTTTGACATAGGACTGTAACCTATACTCCACAACAGAATGGGCTTGTAGAAAGGATGAA
>CAIGRT010035314.1:0-13422 GCA_903798405.1 Fraxinus platypoda
CATATTAGGACAAACTCCATAATAATGGATCCATTTAATAAATGGCTACCACCCAAGATCTTTCATGAGGATAATACTCACATCGGTGTTGCATCTTTTGATGATATGCCGTTTAGTGGGAGTTTGTATTCGGATGTTGTCTGTTTTAGAAACATAATTTTTATCCATGGATATTCGGTTTATTTCAGATATAAAGTATTTAATTTAGTTCCACTCTTATTAAAATTTATGGTTGATCTCAATAAAGAATAAGGTGGGACCAGTTAGAAATAGGCATGTTTGGATCACATTACATATAATTTTCATGCTACACATCCACACTTATCTATGTCATTTGCTTGTGTTGATATACGTGACCATTGAGGGTTTAGTTATGATATTTGTAACGAAGACCGATTTAATCCTATATTGATGGACGAGATTGTTCGGAGATGTTTTCGGTTATGATAGCAAAAGTTTTGACATCATAAGGTTATACACATTTATAAGGTAACACATATGGCCCAAGTACGAGATTGTTAGGTTTATTAAATTGTCATTGTGGGCCTACATATGTAATTAATGGTATATAAAGCTATCTTAAAGTTGAGTCAAATTAAGATGATCTAATAAAGAATTAAATTGTTGGGCTTGGAGAATCTAAATAAAGTGTGTGCTGGATTATGTGTAGAGACCGGATCCATTAGGCTTGTATTTGATTATGAGCCAAATACATATAGAAACTATATATAGGGTTATGGTCCCCCAATTCATATGCAACTCTCATTCTTTGTGTCATCCCATCAACACAAGAATATAAGAGAACGCATATTGAAGAGAAATATCCAAAACCGACAATCAAGAAGAATGATTGGAGCAATTAAATTGAAAAACAAGATAATCAAGATTATGAAGAAAGAAGCAAAATCAAGATCAAGAACTCAAAAATCAAAAGAGTCAATAATCCAAATTCAAGATCTAGAATCAAGATCCAATAATAAGAAAATTATTCCCAAAGAATTAAGGTATTGTTCCGCATTATTAATTTTCTTGATAATTTGTCATGAACGATCTTTGCAATTACGCAATTATGTTTTCTAATTTTATAAAGTTTAAAGTTTCATAAAGTTTCAACACATCCTGCCTTAGCCTCAAATTCATATCATTGAGATCTCACAAATCAATGTATGCATCACCTGTTGTGATGATTAAGCCCTTATTTGGTAGAAATTAAAGTTAGATTTTTAGTAGATTTTGATAAAAGTTGATGAAATGTATGGTTGAAAAGTTGTGGGTCCTATGAATGTGTGATTAAAATTAATTGTTAACTTTGACTTGAGATTTTAATTGGATTTTAATACAAACCGAACAGGGGCTAAATATCCGAACTGAGATGATGTTTTCCCTTTAGTTTGGACAAAATCTGAGGGAATACTTTATATCTTCGTAAGGAACATTACAATAATCTTAAAAATGTATACTTGAGGATACTTGTCACCATTGGCCTGTTTTTAGATCGAGAAATGTCTTCCTGATAAAACCCATCATCCATGTGCTCAACTTCGAGCGCATGATTTGAAATATTAGCCTCATGATTATCATATACACCATCTCTGCAGGCTTGGTGGGCCATATTTAAATCCTTCAATACTTGGTGACATCGTTCTTGCAAAACCAGTTCAAAATAATAATAGTTAAGATTATGTAGTTCAGACCCAGAATGATATTATGGAGTCAGATCTCCTATGAGGTTGTCTTTATTTAGTTTGTGCTAGCATGTCTCGTATTAATATACAGATGATGAAGGAATATGGAGTGTAGAAATCCTGGTCTAAATTGATACATTGTTTCCCATAGATTGAGCATGATTATATTTTCAAGCCATTGGCTTATTCGGAGGATAGAAAACATGTTCTCTAACATTATAATGTGAAAGGACTTGTTTGTTATGATTTGAGAAGAAACATTATCAATAATGTACTGATGTTTGTTGGTTATGCTAATGATTCCAGCTTATTCTATCTTTATTTACATGCTTTGTACTGATGTTGCATGGCAATAAATAATAATGGATATGTTAACTATGCATAAGAGCTTAATGTCTTATTAATCGTGGAACATAGCAGTTTTCTTCTTTATCTTGAGCAATTGTTATGATGTCTCCGGAGCTTACTTCTCTTGGAATCTAGTTTTGTTAAAATTTATTAAAAAGTTATGAAGTTTTATGAATGCATGGGTCTTTTCCTCTATGAGTTATAAATTTTTTGTTGAGTTCCAAACAATTTTGTGTATCTTTCTTATTTCATATATACAGATCATCTATTTTAAATGATTTTCATTTGCATCCATAGGACTCACTCTTCTATTCATTTTCTGTTGACCTTTTACTTTTAGGGCCTGTTTGATAGCCCCTTATTTTTTATGGAAGTTGGAATTGAAATTCCATTTCTTACTTTTGTCATGTTTGATGACACTTTTTTTCCCTGAAATTGGTTTTCCACATTTGCTTGTTTTCTTGGTTTTAGTTGAATTGAAATTTCCACCTTTTAGGTGGGAATTGAAATTCCATCTTTTTTTTTTTTATTATTATTTATTATTTTTTTGATTTGGCAATAGAAACAAATTCTATTCCAAATTGTAAAAAATTTACCCCTTTAATTGACAATTTCCATGTAAACAAAGCCAAACGAACGCCAAAAATTTGCCATTTTTTTTTTGACAATCCAAACAAATTATATCTCCAATCGTAAGAAATTATATCCATTTAATTGACAATTTTCATGAAAAACAAAGTCAAATGAACACCAAAAGATAGAAAATTTCAACATTTTTCAGGTGAAAAATTATACAAATCAAACCAATTAATTGACAATTCCCAGTAAAACAAATTCTAGGCAATTCAATTCCCTACAATTCGTTTTCTTTCCACCCAAATTCCATCTTTGAATCAAACGGACACTTATATTTGTTATCATTCCGATCAAGTGAGAAAAAAAGTTGAAATGAAAAGATTCAAAAACTATATGAGAGCTTAATGAGTAGATTCAGCAGGAGAGCAATGGAATATGCACATTTCTCTAATGAATAAATACGATATTACATAATCATAAACATCTTTTAAGATTCAATCAGCCCATTTAAAAATAACTATGACCCCTAGACCTATTATTAGATCCATACATGTCTTCTTGATGCAACCGTTCGTCTGTATCCTCATCTTCCAACTCGAAGTTAAAATTATTAGACTCACGATATCCGTGATCACTGGATGCAGATCTCCTACTACCACCCATTTAGGTCTCTCTTGACTTGCTTTATCCTCTAGAATGTGGCATCGTGCAGCAAAACCTATGTGAAAAAACAGTAATCAAAATATGTAGGAACATAGATTAAGTACTATAGTGCTGAATAAATAAAATATCTCGTGAAGTTAAAAAGAACATCAAAAGCATAAAAAATAGTGATACTTATTAGCATACATATTCATTGTTATGACTTGCTACTAGCATTTGCCACGTGGCCGACTCAGTGAAGTTGTGGATCCAATCCTGTCGAACCACCAGCTATAGAAGACGAGGCCCAGATGGTAATTTCCGAGGCCCAGATCTGAGGCTTCACTCCAATTAGTGACGGCCCACGTGCCTTGTGTTAAGAATTTTTATGGGTTGTTTCCTACATAAATTAGCAGGCAACGTGTCTTGCCTACCCAATCTGTCTCTCACATCCTCAAACAACCTTTCAAATCGTCGTATCACTTCATCCGACATGTTGACTTGGTTATTATTCCTGCTTGAAGTAGAATCGTCTTTATCCGACATTCTAAATCTAATTTAATATTTACTTCATGTGTATACGCACATGTATCACTCAAATTGGCATTTTCCCTTTATTAGTCTCACCATTTTGTCTTTTTCTACTCAATATTTTCTTGCAAGTGCTTCAAAAAACTAATTCGAGCTCAATCAGAATTAATCCTTGTAGAGTTTCAGACAAGGATTTGAGTAAGAAAAATTTGACACTAAAATGACTCAAGAAGTAAGAATTGTAATTTTGAATGGAACATTAATGGAATATTCAAGAAGATGTTTCTTGAATTTGAATTGGACACTTTTGAATTTGAATTTTTTTTTACTCAGACAAATAGAAATTGGATCTCGCTAGCAATTTTCCAAATTTTTCATTTTTTTGCTTGAAAATTCAACTAAATACCAGCAAAAGAAACATAAACTGATTCGGATGCTAGATTAGTACATAAACAAGTTTTGAAAACTTTTTATTTGGTATTTTATGGATTTGAGACTCAAAAAAATGAAGAACGCAAAGAACGAAAAACAAAATACTCAAACAAAAAGGATAAATAAATAGGATATAACCTTGATTTTTGGAATCTTGCTTTAATACCAAGTGATGCGAACCCACGTAGCAATAACAGCTACGAAACCCACACAAGATTAATTCAACCCAAGAAAGTCAAGAAATCAATGTTTAAATTTGATTCAAAAATATTGAACCAAGGAACCAACACAATCGCCAACAATATATTGACCTCGTGATTACAAGACTCAAGAATCTTACTGGATTTGTTGGAACGCTACAAGAAAATAATCTTGATACATTCAGAATTAATTGGATGAAGAACCAGAAGAAAGCAATAATACTTTGCAATATATAGAGGCATGTGGCCGCACCCAGTTTTGCACTATGCGATCGTATAGCAGTCCATCTTGCCTCAAAGTTTTGAGTTCTTGATTCTAAAGCATTCCAACTTGTTTCCGCTCCCATGCCCAACATAGAACTTGGTCTTTGGTTTGTTAAATTCATCATCTTGGACTCCATAGCTTGAACGAGTGATTTCATGGTTTCATTGACTCTATTTGATCTCGAATTTGCCCTTAGCCTCTTCTCAGCATACATTGAACCCTCGATAGTTTGTTACCTTCCTTGATCACATCAGGTGGATTTGTCTCCATTAATCCCAACTGAGAGGATCATGCAGGCCATGGGGGTCCACACAGTGCATGGATGATGTAAGAGGGTCCCATAGATTATAATATACGGTTAGGAGCTTCCTTGTGGCCAACATGTGTGAAAGAGAATGTATTGGTGGCCTTTAGGGAGTGGTATGGGATCCCTAATACCATTGAAATGTTTGTTCCCACCTCCCACGAGTCAGTTTGTTTCCATTATGAGGGGTGTGTTGCAGTGAGCAAGGCAATTTTAAGTGGTGGGATGAAATTGCCCCTGCACCCATTCTTCAGATATATACTTAGGCAGTATAATTTCCCTCACACTCAGTTAGTGCTAAATGCATATAGCCAATTGGTAGAGGCATTGTTTTTGGAAGGAGGTCACTTTTATCGAGAATATGCCTCCCTTACATTTTTCAACCCTTTTTCAGCCCTAAGTTTCTAGTGGAGAGGATTGCAAATTGTAGTATTGTATGAACCCCTAAGGTCAACGTTCACCCTTCATATGAGGTACTCTGACCTCGATAAAAAACTGAAATTCATTTTGGTTCTAGGTTAGGGGTTATTGGCAGACAGTGGATGGGGATGCGGTCCCAGAAATAACCGTGCCGACCCAGTACCATGAGAATATTGAGTTCAACCTTAGTTAAGATCTCTTGTTTATTGTACCCCTTCTTTGTTTGCCTCGCTAAAGTTTGTTTTGTGCAGCTACAGTCATCGTTTTAAGCTCAAGCTTTCAGAGTGGGCTATCATTAGAGCCATTTACGAGCTGCCTTCTAAAAAGATAAACTTCAAGACCGTGCTCGGCAAGTGAGCCTTGTTTGTAACACATTTATTAATGGTGACCAAGGGTAAGCCAATGCCCTGCTATATCTTTTGGCAATTTTATTTGGGTTTTTGATAATTGTGTAACAGTTTGCCTTTTTTTTTTTACAGAACAACATGAGAAGAAATAGTACGTAAAGCCAAATATGTTCTACATGATGTGCCTGGGGGAGGCGAAGAAGAAATTGTTGAGCACTGGCTCAACCTATAAAAACAGAGAGACGAGTTGTCCCGTCTATCCAAGATGAATCCACACCCTTCCCCAGAGAAGAAGTGGAAAAAGGGAAAAGAAAAGGCCAAGCCTTCTACGAAGAAGACCCAGAAAAAGAGATTAGTTCTAATGAAGAACATCGAGCCTCCTTCTCATCCTAATCACCAAAAGAATGAGAGACAATGAGGTTAGTAGAAGTGCTTCTTTTGAAGGGACGGCCCCAGACGTTTTGGGATTAGGTCGACGAGATTGCCTCAGTAGTGTTGGAGATGTTTCCTGAAGAGATCTAGGTGGCTGCAAGAGTTCATCATAAGTACTGGTCTAATAAGTACTCATCTTACGTCAAGACCTACGATTGGATTGATTTGATGGAGGCATGTCTCGTCTTACAGGCTCACTCACAGGGCTTCTTTTTAAACGCCCGGATGGATATGAGGAGGTTGCAGGGGCCAATAAAGAATATCTTCAAAGGGCCTCCAATGCTAAAGTGGCATTAAGTAAGACAAAGGCTGAGGCATCTTTTGCCAATGAGGCCATTGAAGCCTTCAAGGTTAAGTAGGCTGAGGTGGAGTCTAGGATGGGGGCACTTGTTAGAGAGAATAGTGAACTGGAGAAAAAATGCCACCTCTACAAAGCTGAGGTAAATGCTTTGACGAAGCGGGTCGAAAACTCTGACAACTTGTAGTGGATTGCTTCATCAGCTTTGGAGGCTGCCAATAAGGAGAAAGGGAAACTGAAGACCCGAGTTGAAGAGCTAGCTGCTGAGGTGACGACTTAAGGTAGCAGTTGAGTGGGCAGGGGAGGCAGTTGTGAACTATTATGTCGACCATTTCCATGAAATGGCTGAGTATGACGACCTTGATTTATACTAGAGGAAGGTTGCTACAGTGAAGTCTTTGGGAGGCTCACTGAACTACATTTCCAAGTAGATTTGGCTTCCACAAGAGAGGAATTCCTTCCAACAAAGCTGTCTACTCCTGCAGACGATGCTGAAGAATCTGTGGAGGAGGTTGATAGCCAAGTTAAGTTTTAGCAGGATGACGTTGCCACCTAGATTTAGGCCTCTGATCCTTATGGTTTGATTATGTTTCTTCCCTCTATAATCTCTTCTTTTTTATATAAAATTCTTTCTATTCAGTTTCACCCTTATGTTTGTTGAAGTTGTGATGGATGATGTGACCTAACTTGAGTAACCCAAATCTTTAATGAAACGAGTGATGTCGTGATAATTCCGAACCTTGTAAGAGCTTGTCATGATTAAATTTAGTTGAATCTCGTATTGGCTCGCCATAGTTAATGTTGAATGAACATATGGGCTCAACATAACTAAATTTGAAAATCTTGTATGGGCTCACCATAATTAACTCTGAATGAACATATGAGCTCGCCATAATTAAATATAACTAAATCTCGTATGGGCTCGCCATAATTAACATTGAATGAACATATGGGCTCGTCATAATTAAATTTAATTAAATCTCGTATGGGATCGCCATAATTAACGTTGATGAATATATATGAGCTCGCATAAATAATGTTTAATGAACATATGGGCTCGCCATAATTAAAATTAATTGAATCTCATATGGACTCACCATAATTAACTCTGAATGAACATATGGGCTCGTCACAATGAAATTTGATTGAATCTCGTATGAGCTCGTCATAATTAACTTTGAATGAACATATGGGCTCACCATAATTATATTTAGGCACTACGGCGAAGTTATGCATCATTCATTTGTGACGAGTTCTATTTTGTAGATTTAAAGTCAGCTTTGTGAGGATGCTTTAATGCATAATATTCTTTGCAAGGGGATGTCTCTTCCGTGTAAAGACTTCCTCCACGGTGTTTGTTCCATTCATGGAAGGGATTCGTTTAAGAAATGGTGGTAAGCATAAAACATCTTTATTAACAGAAAGTACATAGAAATTGAGGAGAATCCAAGCATGATAGAACAAGAGCTTACTGATAGTACATTCTCAAATGCTCGACATTTCAGGTGTGGGATTGCACCTTTCCATCTAAGCTTTCGATTATGAAAGTCCTTGGTTTTAATTTTTTATATATAAGGTATGAGCTTTCCCAGTTTGGACCCAGTGTGCCCACACCAGGTTCCATGGAGGAGAGGAAAACTCTTAGCACGAGGTCGTCCCTTTCGGATTGACTTCTTCTTGACCTTGGCATTATAGTATCTAGTCCGTAAGAGGCTAGTTTTAATTGAGAGTCACCTCTCCTTTTTTCAAGGAAATCCAACTCACAACGTCGTATTTCTTCATTTGATATCTCATTAAAGTGTATATACTTCAACTGGACTCATGGCTTCGGCACCACACAACATAGAGAATGGGGCTTCTCCTGTTACAGTTTGACTAGTGTGTTAATTGCCCATTATACACGGGGGAGCTTGTCCAACTACACCCCTTTTGACGTATAAAGCTTCTTTTTCAAGGTATGCTTGATGGTCTTTTTGACTGCCTCTACTTGGCCATTTGCTTAGGGTTGATGGGAGGAAGAGAAATGCTTCTTGATCCCCAGTTCTTCACACAAGTACCTGACTTTTTTGTTGTAAACTGCATTCCATTATCATATACAAGTGATTGGGGAATCCTGAACCGATAAATAATATTCTTCCAATTAAATTTGGAAGTGTTGGCCTCGGTATTTTTGCCAGGGGTTCAACCTCGACCTACTTAGTAAAATAATCAATGGCGACAATCGCATAGCTGACACTTTCCTTTCCTTTCGGTAGGTGATCTATGAGGTCTACCCCCCATTTAGCGATGGGCCAAGGGTTGGATACTACAGTTAGTTCTTGAGATGGCTGCCTTTGAATGGCAGAGAAGCGCTAGCACTTGTCGTATCTTCTCTCAAATTGAATAACAACTTTTTTTAGTGTTGGCCAGTAATATCCCTGTCTTAGCACTTTCTGCGCTAGCACCGGACCTCCTTGTGGTTGCCACAAATTCCTTCTTGAATTTCACGTAGAACATAATTGGCTTCTTCCCCTTCGATGTACCACACGAGGGGTGATGAGAAGCCTCTCTTGTAAAGTACTTTGTCCTAAAGTAGATTGTGGGCGGCCATATGCCTAAGTTTGTAAGCCTCTTCCTTGTCCTCCGGTAGCGTTTGATCCTTGATGAAGGTTATGATCGATTGTTTCCAATGTGGGGTCCCTTCAATCCACATTACTTCCTCTCCTTGGATATAGAGAATCTGGAGAGGTGTTCTATTGGTACTACTTTGAGCAGCTCTGAATCCTTACTTCTGGCTAGCTTTGACAAAGAGTCAGCATGCACTTTCTCAATTCTTAGTATCTGGGTTAATTTAAATTTTTCAAAGGAAGAAAGCAAATCCATAACCTTTTTGAGGTAAGCTGCCCGCCCTTATCTCTTGCAGTGAAGTTACCATTGACTTGGCTTACTACCAATTGTTAATCCTTATTGACTTCCAATCTCTTCACTTCCATTTCCTTAGATAACCTGAGGCCTACTAGCAATGCTTCGTATTTAGCTACATTGTTGGAGGTCTTAAAATCGAACATTACTGCATAGCTGAGCTTGTTTCCTTTTGGGCTTACCAGTACTATCCCCACTCCCGAGCCTATCTCACTAGACGATCCGTCGACAAACAGGCCCCAGGCTAGGAGGGTCTGCTGGTTCCATTGCCAAGTTGATAACCATGTCATCAGTGTGTTTTGCTATGAAATCTGCTAACGCCTACCCTTTCATAGAAGTCCTTAGCTTGTACGAGGCATTGAACTCGCTTAGTTCCACAATCCACTTTATTAGCCTTCCCGATGCATAGGTTTCTGAAGTACTTGGCCTAGAAATAGGGCCTCAATTTCCTGGAGGCAATTATTAGGGAAAGAGTGAGCTTCTCCATGTCTGTGTATTTTAACGCTGCCGATAAGAGTGCCTTACATACGTAATAAATAGGTAGTTGTGTGCCACATTATTCCTTTACAAGCACAGAACTTACTGCTTTTGAAGACACGACTAGATACAACAATATTGCTGCTCCTTCCTTAGGTTTCGAGAGGAGGGGGCTTTTTCCAAGTGCTTCTCAGCTCTTGAAAAGCCACATCGAACTCCTTGTTCCATTGGAATCTCTTTCTCCCATTGAGGATCTTGAAGAATGGGAAGCATCTATCAGTGGCTTTTAAGACTAATCAGCTCAACAATGCAAGATGACCCGTTTGGCTTTGTACTTTTTTGGACTTGCAGGGAAATCTCATTTCTAGTAAGGCCTTGATTTTCTCTGGGTTTGCCTCTATGCCTTGATGATTGACCATATAGCCCAAAAAGTTTCCAGAGGCTACTCCTAAAGTACATTTCAGTGAGTTCAACCTCATTCTATACTTCCTTAAAACCTTAAAAGTGGTTTCCAGGTGTTCGACGTGGTCTGCAGCTTTGAGACTTTTTACCAACATGTTATCCACATACACCTCCATTGTATTACCAATGAGGCCAGTAAACATCATGTTAATGTATCCCAACCCATTCATATAAATAACAATATACTAACCAGTGTAGGAATACAATTGCTAACTTGACCTAGACATCCAAATTCGCCCACACATTTTTTTTTGTTAACAAAATGAAAGCATCTCCAAAAGTATATTCGAAACCAAAGATCATAAAACCATAGTCCAACATATTTATCATGAGATTGTAAAAGTATTAACATGCCATTTCAAAAGTCATACAGGATCGCTAAAATATAATACAATTGGAGTCCACAAAATAACCCTACAGGTCATCATCCACGTACATCAAACTTCGGAATCCCGTAAGAGGTCCACAGCCAGCCATGTCTCCTAGAAGGTTTCATGCTCACCTACAATGCAAGAACTACATAAACCAATGCTCAGTAAGCAAAAATCATGTAGCTCATGAGTATGAGTGATAATAGTATATGATACCATGCCTTTACTTTAAACATCATGCTAAAGATGTATTATGCTCAAATTCGACTTGAAATAATTTCATTTGAAATCTTTCATTTGGGCCCTTGACCCACCTACCATACACAGAATAGAGCTCTGCACAATATCAATATCAATAATCAAATAGCCAATCGACATCGACACCGATGAGTAGACCATCATCTTGTGACTACTAGAGGTCCATCCCCAAACTGCCCCTATGATTACCAAAGAAGTATCCCACCCGACAGCGCCAATAATTAGAGTATCACAAAGGCATAGTCGAGTGGTCCACCCTCCTGTGATCACCAAAGGCTCATCCCCTATCCACCTTTGTAATCAACCAGGAAGTATCACCCGCGGTGCCAAAACATATCACATAAACATGCTTCGGTGCCCTAGTAGTGGTCAATAAAATATTTTATGAGGAAATCTCAATTTTACAATCATGTTGTGCATGCTAGATTTTCAACCATGGACGTATGTCGTGCATGCACATGAAAATGCTCATGAGTAACATACTCAATGATCATAACCATCAAATGATACACAATGAGCTCATTATCATAGTTATGTAACTATTCCAATACTACTATATCACAAACACTATATTCTTGCATCGTAGTTGTAAATGGATTTTCACTTACCTTTTTGCCCTTGTGTGTGTGCGCACGCTTCTACGGGTGTAAATCAATTCTCTTTTTCACTTAAAGTCAGAGAATCGCCTTATTACCATCTAACATTAAACACAATCTTCAATTTGATAATCTTAACACACACACAATCCCATGCTACGTTCATTCATGCAAAAATATTTTAGATGACATTAACAATTCAAGTTACCGATTGCATTGCAAACTAGTCCCATAAATCACATTATTTCTCGAGTCCAATTATGAACGTCAACGTCATCCAATTGTTATCAACAACCTTGCACTCCTTAAAATGTATTTTTTATGCCTAAGAGATAATTAATGGACATGTAAAGGTTGAATCTAAGTTAAATACACAAATGGACATAATCTATTTTTAAGTTTCCGTCATTGTCCATGTATTTTTCCAATCATTTTTCACACTCTTAACTATATCCAATAATTTCCAAATTTTTATCACACTTCTATAACACATATGTAAAGGTAATCATGCCATAAAATTGTCACAAATGAAGGGTTTATAGCTTCGAAGGCATTCCTTTTTACAGACACCAAATCAAACAATTTCCCTCATGGCTGTTTTGAGTTTCACATGAACTGGACTTTCAAAAATTAGATTCTAACTTACTAAAGATCATTTATATACTTCTAGCTCTTGTATAAAAACACTCATATTGATAAATATAAGTTATACCTAAGGGATTACTTAAAATCAAAGGTTAAACCATTCAAGTCTAACAATCCACATCTCTGTCCAGGTTATTTTCTTTCAAGTTCTTCTAATTAATTGCCTCTATTTTTGCCATCATAAATCATCAAAACACCCCCAACATGATCTTAATCAAGTCCAGAGGTTCAAGAGGCTATAAAACTCTCAAAAATAATAAAGACATACCTCAAAACAGTGTACTAATTCAACTGCCCAAAACTCCCAATTCCCAGTTTTCTGTTTTCTATTTTTCCTTAGCTCTTTTGCTTTCTCTTTCACTTGGGGATAACTTGAGGAAAAATTTGGGGTTAAGTGTCCTATTTAGGGGTTATATAAAGAGTCTTAAGGGCTGGGGTCATGCTTGACACTTAAGGATGAAGAAATTGGTGATTAAAGGACAAGTATCTCCAACATGAGGTATCCAAGCAGGATGTGACTTCATGCAACCATATTTGAATTTTTCTTTCTTATATTTGGATCATTATGTGACATATAAGATATATATCTATCCAATATAAGGTGCTAAGGCTTTAGAAGACGTGATGGAGGCCTTAAGATTGAAGGAATTTGATGTTAAAGTGATAAGTCATCACATATTAAGTAGGATGTGTCTCTTTCTAGTTAAATTCTGATTTTGTACCAATCATTGGACGGTTTGTATGGAATTTAGGGATAATATGTTATATATTTGAAGCATTAAAGAAGTGGTAGATGTGGCTAATGCTTAAGGGTGAAGGAATTTACCATTACAAAGATAAATCAATAGGTAGGAGNTTTTGTACCAATCATTGGACGGTTTGTATGGAATTTAGGGATAATATGTTATATATTTGAAGCATTAAAGAAGTGGTAGATGTGGCTAATGCTTAAGGGTGAAGGAATTTACCATTACAAAGATAAATCAATAGGTAGGAGGTGTACTAAGCATGAGGTGGTCTCTTGGGGTTAAAACCTGATTTTGTACCCATCATTGCAGGTACAAATCAAGTATCCTTGGCTTATTTTAATGTGTTTACAATCCCCTTTACTTGCCCTAAGATTCTAAAATATTTTGTAGAGCTAATTCATTAACCGTTCATTCATTACCTACCCGAATGACACCTAATTCTCGACCGATTTCCATGGTTTGCACCTCAATGTTTATAACGTC
>CAIGRT010035326.1:0-20529 GCA_903798405.1 Fraxinus platypoda
GAGACTCGATCAGTCAATAAATTTTTATTTCTGCAATTTACTGTATTGCAACTAGTAATATTTCTAACACTTCTTGCCATATTCTTTCATGTTGGTTTTCTTTATTGACCTATGATTGATTGTAACCTTATAGTTTGGATTATAACAGTTAATTTTGTTATCTAACAATTGAATTTGAATCATTATAGTCTTCAAAGCAATTCAATGATAAATTGATCTATTTTCATCAAAAGATCAATACAAGAGTATCAAATCGAACTCACAATAAATTTCAAGATTGAATTCATCAAGTCGTCCAAGCATTCAAGACAAGAGCTTAAAAGATAAACTTCAAAGAAAGATCATGATCAAGAGTTTTAGAGTCAAACGTCAAAAAAAGATCAAGATGAGAGTCTAAGAGCCAAGTTTCAAAGAAACGTCAAAGATTAGGCTTCCTTATTATCAAATGTGAAGGTACTAACACATTGATCTTTAACAATGAATCACAAAAACACAAAAAATATTTTGTGCACGAAAAGCTATTTCGATTATAACTTGCATAAAATATTTTTATCAAAAGTAAAATTGATTTTCATAATAATGTTTGAATTTAGATCATATTTTTAAAACATAATTTACCTTGAAAACTAGTTAAAAACACCTTCCAAAAGTTTACATTTGTCAAAACATTCAAATCTGGTCAAACAAGGTCAAAAATGGGAAAATCGGCTGAACGTCCGATCAGAGCATGCGGACATGTGATACTTGTCCAAACCCCCAAAAAGTTTTGCAAAATCTTTCTTTATAAATTCACGAAAGGCGGATGTCCGATTGATGCAACATTTGAAATTTTGATCGTTATGATTTCAAATGTATAAAGGCTATTTTGGTCGTCGGGATCCAAGGGCGGACATCCAGTTGGTTGTTTGATTCAACGGAGTGTTATGCTTTATGAGCTCTATAAATACCATCATTTTTTTCATTCTTTAAAAATGTTTTCCAAAAGCATTAAGTGAGATATATTTTGAGAGAATTTTTTGAGGCTATATTGCACTCATTTCATTTATTTATTTTTAATCAAAAACTTTAATTGATTCAAATTGTTTTCATCATCATCAAAGTTTTTCATCTCTCTTTTTGGACTAAACTTATTTCAATCATTCATAAAATAGAGAGATATTTTGGAAAAAAATTAAACTTACATTTTATCTATTTTTTCTACTCTTTATATCAAAACTTTGATTAATTGAATTAAACTTGTAAAATTATAGTATTCATCAAAATTTCTCATCTCTCTTTTGATACTTAGGGCATTTTCGGTAGAGATTAAAATCGGATTAAAATTGAAAAATTAGCCGTAATTGTTGACTTTTATTAGACGAGTGAGACTCAATAACGGTTATATTTTCAATTTTAATTGAATTTTAAGTTTAGCCAAACATGCTCTTAATTTATTATCATTATTCAATATATTTTGAGAAGATTTTTGAACTTACATTTCACTTATTTCCTCTTCATCTTCTCATTAAAAAAACTTTGATTGATTGAACAAATTTTTAATTATCATATTCATCAAAGTTTTCCTCTAACATTTGAGCTATCATTTGTTGTTATTCATTGATGTGTTAGCATCTTTTAGTACTTAATTCATTTGTATCATTTATCAAAAGAGGAGTTCATTGTAAAATTAATTTGTTATACTTATCCTATAAAACTCAATAATGTGGGTTATATTGAGATCATGTAAAGCTCAATATTATATAACAATCGGTGCTCCTTATAATTTGTAAGTCACCGAAAACGTTTTAAAGGGTTAGATTGCACCATAAGTCAATCAATATAGTAAAAAGACCTTACTCGTGTCGGAAAGCTTGGTAACGAAGGATGTAGATCATTACTTTAAATCGAACCTTCACAATTATATCATTTACATCCTCTCGTTTCTTCTACTTATCGCGTTTATATTTTCGTATTATTTGAATTAATTTATTTAGTCTTTATTTTGCTTGAATTTAGATTAATTATTCGAAACATTTTAAAAATCAATTCACCCCTCCTCTTAGTTATTCTTGGGTTATCACTTTTTTCTTGACGTTAATTTGCACCCACTTATAGTCATCCAAGAAAAAGTTTTAAAAATCAATTCAACCCCTCTTAGTTAGTTATTATTGGACTGTCATTCTTCCCCACAATTTTAAGGGTTTGAATACAGGGCACATACATTTTTTTGACTGTTACCCATATCTTTCGAGTCAAACAAGACAATAATGGAAGGGGTAATACGATGGAAAGTGTTAAATATCTCGTGTTTGGGTTCAATAACCTCCAGAGACTTAGAAGAATTTCTTACTTGCTGGGTCTTGATGGAACCCATAGACAAATGGCATTTCGAAATCGCAGCAACAAAATTCGAATCAAGATTTTGTTGTACCCATACAGATCCTGGAGAAGATCGACGATTTGTATTAGGAGGAGGGGCTGTGAATTCAATTGTTTTGTTGTTCTTGTTGGAACACAAGGTACAACAGCCTATGGGAGTTGACATATTCGTTCGAAATGATGTAATGCAATGTATATTACAGAAGTTGGATTTCGATTTGAGTGGGGATGCTGGTATCTATATCTCTTATTAGGGTTTATATTGGGGATAAAGCCCTAATCAACGCAAGAATGAGAATCAAAGAAAAGGATTTTTTGGTATATTTCTATGGATTATGTTTTCTTGAAATCTACAAACGATGAATCTATGGAATGAATTTGTGATTTTTGGAGAAAAATTTTCGATGGAGACGAACAAGGCGGAATGTGAAAATAATCCATTTTAGGGGTTTTGATCGTGATAAACATGGATAAGGGGCGTGTTTGGTGGATTAAAATGGGTTACCTCAATCAATACCCTATACGATTTGATTGGTATCTCATATTTCTTTTTTACTATATATTTACAATATTTTGAGAAGAAAAAATGTTAAAAAGTAATGATTGAATATTTTTTAAATAGTATGTATGTGGTCTATTTCCACTTCAATATAAACCTAAATGGCCGATGATTGGTGGAAATCATTTATCCTTATGCGGGAAATGAAGATTCGGAAGCGTTTTTCTTTATATTGCACCAATCAGTGAAACCAAATGAATGATTCCCAACTATTTCCACACATTTAACTTCCTCACAAGGTGTACCACGTATACTCACACTTTCGGTGGGAAAATTATTCAAACCCCTCTCGCACAATCACTTACTTCAATGGACCATCCACTTGTTATGAATTTGTACTCGCTTTTTTTATATGATTACTAAATTTCAATTTATTTTTAAAAGAAAACAAAAAATTATCGTTTCTTATATTATTATGAAATTCAGATCGAACGTGTCAATTCGACCGAAAACTCGATGAACAAGATATTGTTTCGATCAAATAAGTATAATTGGATCAATACACAGTTGAACCATCATTAGCTCATTTGAACTGGCTAAGTTTTGCTAAAACTCGATTAAAAATGATTGGTTTCAATCAGATGATTATTTGGCCGAATTTCAACAGATTTTTTGAAAATTCATCTGAAATGTGCATAATTTTGAACCAAGGACTTCAAGTTGGCAATAGTCATGCTTTTTCATTGGAAATTTGGAAATGATTTGGTACAATTGCTGTGTGTGTAAGAAGTTTTGTTTTACTTTTTGACCCTACAATGCAGGATCAATTGGTTGAATCAGTGACCCGCTAATTTAGTGCTTTGAGCGGATCAATGATTGGGCCGGATTTGATAACTATTGATATATGCATCTATGTCGTCTCTAGCTTTAATGTCTCGAGGAGTGATACATACTAAACTGGGCCAAATGTCCTTGGGTATCTTGAGGACGGTAAATACGACTTACGATAACATGGTGTCGGAGTCATCGGGATGTGTCCTCCGATTTTCATGATTGTTGTGTCCTCGGGCATTTTCATTGGCCAAACTCAAAAGGTTTCCTTAGGCATTGACTGATTTAACATTCCAGGAATCCTAAGTCCATTGAAATACCCCAAAGTTAAGACTCCTATGTCCAGAAGGAGTCTATGTCGTTGAGTGTCATAGTCAAACTATGATTAGATCTACAGTTGAAGTGTAAATACCTATCTCAAGCATAATTCCTAAGGATAAGGGCACGCATCAAACCAAGTCCAACCAGGAATGGGCTACCTACCTCTATAAATATAAGGCCCCAATTCGTTATTTAGGTACTTTTTTCATTAATTTCAGCGTTCAAACTTTTCGCATATTCTCTCTCTGACTTAAGTATCGAATGGGCGACAAGGACATACCTCGACGCCTTTGTTTCATGTACCGGAAGATCACGTTCGTGCTCATTCACAGTCGTCAAGCTCGAAATTCGTCGGGTGCGAATTTTGATAGCATCGTTGGTGCCGTCTGTAGGAAACGCTACCAAAAGCCATGGTGAATACACGTTCGGGTCTTTCTCCAACAAGCTCATCCGCTCCAAACCAGCCTCATGTCACGAAGCACCCAGTCCATCAAGAAGAGTCATCAAAAATACCAGATCCTGAACCGGCTGTGGTTACCACTGGAGCAGTCGAAGAACTCTGTCAGCAAGTTGCAATGCTGACTCAGCTACTAAGTCAAAAAAATACTCCTCCGACTTCGACACCAGCAGAAGCACCTACCCCGACACAACCAGGGGTTTCATGGCTGATGCTCGAGCTCGGGACACCCGTGATGCCCATGACAATAGCAGATCTGGGGCCTCGGGCATACCCCTAGTGGCCTCGACCTTGAGATTGGTTACCATGGACTGAGGCGAACTCTCTCGGATCATACAAGATGGGATTACGACTGGGCTATTGCAAAATACGCAAGGACCCCTAACACACCGTTCACGCCAGAGGTTCTTTCCTATCCACTCCCGGACATGTTTAAATTCTCCAGCATAAAGGAGTACGACGGGACCACTAACCCCATCAACCACCTAAATGTGTACACAGATGTCATGCACTTACAGGTTGCACCAGACCCAGTAATGTGCAAGGCGTTTACTCAAACTTTGACCAATGCCGCCAGGGATTAGTTCACCATACTGGAGCCAAATTCCATAGCATCATTCTCAGATCTTGCAAATAAGTTCTCTACTTTCTTCGCAAGTAGTAAGTGCATCAGGAAGATGGAAGCCACCCTCATGCAACTCCGCCAAGACCCAAATGAGACCTTACGTAACTTGATGACGAGATTCAACAAAGAAAAGTTACAGATACCCGACCTTCACATTGCAACGACTATTTCGGCTCTAACATATGCAGTAAGATGTGAAGCCTTTAGGATGTCTTTATCTAAAACACCATCGAAGTCAGTAATTGAGCTCCTCACCCGAGGAGAAAAGTACATCAATATGGAGGAGGCAATTAGAGCTAGCTCGAGCTCCAATTTAAGAGGCCACACTAGCCAAACTTGCAAAAAGATCATGCTCGAGGCAAACAAAAGCAAGAAGTACCACCCAGGTCGTTCACACGTCAGAATACCTCTAGGACAAACCAACTGATGGAGATCGAGAATATGAATGAGCTTAAATGGCCTCATAGGTTACGATCTCCCCCTGAGACTAGGGATAAGAGCAAATACTGTGACTACCACAGGGATCATGGGCATATAACGGAGAAGTGTATAACATTACAGCAAGAGATTGAGGCATTGATTAAAAAAGGATTGTTGAAGACATATATCGGGCACGATAAATGCCCTAGGAATGATCACAATAAAGTGAAGACCCCAGAGTCAGGAAGAGGTAACAACCTCATGGCTGGTACAATGAACATCATAGTTGGGAGCAAATACTGTGACTACCACAAGGATCATGGGCATATAACGGAGAAGTGTATAACATTACAGCAGGAGATTGAGGCATTGATTAAAAAAGGGATTGTTGAAGACATATATCGGGCATAATAAATGCCCCAGGAATGATCACAACAAAGTGAGGACCCCAGAGTCAGGAGGATGTAACAACCTCATGGCTGGTACAATGAACATCATAGTTGGGAGGGATAGCATCGGGAGGAGATTCAAATAGTGGAAGGAAGCAATATGCTAAGCAATGCAGTTCGTCTCGAGAGACCACTCTCTATAATACGGAAGACATTTTGGATCAAAGGACTTGGAAGCCATAACATCTCCTCATGACGATGCCTTAGCCATATCTACTATAATAGCCAACTTTGAAGTCAAAAGGATATTGGTGGATAATGAAAGTGCAGCCAATGTATTGTCCCATGATGCCTGCACGAAGATAGGTATTTCCACTAACCAACTCAAGATGGTCAAGACCCCACTCCATGGATTTGGGGGTGGAACAATCATCCCAGAAGGAGTTGTCGACATTTCCCTAACTTTAGGCTCAAGCCAGAGGCAGATAATGGAGATTACACCTTTCCATGTGGTCCAAAACTCTGTGGCATACAACGCCATTCTCAGAAGACCACTACTCAACAACATTTAGGCCTACGTCAACGACATGGTGGTCTAGAGTAAAAAGGTGAATGAGCACATCGCCGACCTTGAGGAGGTGTTATCTACAATTCGAAGGTATGAGATGAAGTTAAACCCAGCAAAATGTGTTTTTGGGGTGGCCTCGGGAAAGTTTTTGGGTTTCATGATAATGCATAGGGGATTGAGGCAAATCCAGATAAGATACAATCCTTAATATCCATTGAGTCGCCTAGGATCAAGAAAGAGGTGCAAAAGCTGTAGGTCGGGTCGTCGCTTTGAATAGGTTCATGTCTAAAGCAACACATAGGTGTTTTCCCTTTTTTAAAGTTCTTAGGGACAATCAGAGTTTTAATTGGAATGAAGAATGTGAAAGAGCTTTCCAAGAACTCAAACAAACCCTTGCGACTCCTCCAATTCTCACGAAGCCCGAGAGTGGAGATACATTGTACCTATACCTAGCCGTATCTCAAAATGCAGTGAGTGGTGTATTTGTCAAGGAAGTTAAGAAAGCTCAACAACCCATCTATTATGTGAGCAAGGTATTGCTGGACGCAGAAATAAGGTATACCTTAGCAGAACAACTCGCCCTAGCCTTGGTTATGGCAGCACGAAAACTAAGGTAATATTTTCAATCACATCCGATCGTAGTGCTCGCAGACCAGCCACTCAGACAGATACTCCAGAACCTGATGTTTCAGAAAGATTGTTGAAGTGGGCAATTGAACTTAGTAAATTTGATATAAAGTTTAAACCCTGGCTTTCTATTAAAGAGCAAGTTTTAGTAGACTTCATTGCAGAGCTCACCCCGAGGCCTCGAGGGCCAAGGGATATCTCAAGAATTAAAGTGGACATCTAGGAAATATTTATTGATGGGGCATCAAACTTATCGGGCTTGGGTACAAGGGTCATAATTTGCAGTCCAGATAAGCTGACCGAAATTCAGTGTGCACTCCGATTCGAATTCGAAGCCACCAACAATGAAGCAGAGTATAAAGCTGTCATCATCGCTCTAAAACTGGCCAATAGTCTTGGAATTGAATGCGTCAAGCTCTTTAGCGATTCACAATTTGTGGTTGGGCATATTTAGGGATCATTTGAAAGAAAGGATGAAAAGATGAGCTTATACTTTCTGAAAGTACAAGATCTTCAGAGACGATTCGAGGATTGTGAAATTCTGAAGATTGTCAAGCCGATAATGGTAAGGCGGATGCATTGTCAAGACTCGTTTTTATGGGGGTAGATGGACTTGCAAGACAGTCCACATCAGAATGGTGACGAGCCTAGCATAGGTCAGAAACCCTGTATCATGGATATTGATAATGAGCCATCATGGATGGACCCTCATAGTTGAATTCATAAATAATGGGAATCTTCTCGATGATCCAAGAGCAGTTAGAAGCGTCTGATCTAGAGCATCGAGATACTACATATCGAAGAAGTCCTTTTTCGCAGAAGCTTTACGCTCACATGCCTTAGATGTCTCGAGCCCTCAGAATCAGCACAAGCCTTAGTAAAAGTTCACAAAGGAATATGTGGTAATCATCAAGGAGCGCAAGCCTTGGCCTTCAAGCTTATAAGGTACGGAAACTATTAGCCGACCATGAAGAAATATGCCTCCAATTATGTGAAAAGATGTAATAAGTGCGAGAGGTTCGGTAACGTCTTCCATACTCCTGCTGAAGAGCTCACCCTTATAAATTGTTCGGCCCCTTTCAAACAATGGAGAGTTGATATCCTTGGGCATTTTTCGATGGCAAGAGGGCAGTTAAAGTTCTTTGTTGTGGAAGTAGAATATTTTACCAAATAGGCTAAAAAGGAACCCCTAACGACTATCTCGGAGCCCAAGCTAAGATCATTCATCTGGAAGTCTATCATATGCAGGTTTGGGATACCCAAGGTACTCATAACTGACAACGGAAGGCAATTTGATAATGCATGGTTCAAGGACTTTTGCACCAACCTCGGGATAGATCATCGCTTGACATGGGTCTTACACCCTCAGAGCAATGACCTTGTCGAAGAAACTAATAGAATTATATTGCAAGACCTTCGTAAAAGGATTCGTGTTCAAGGTAACTAGCTTGACGAACTACCCTTTCATGACTTATAGGACCTCACATAAGACAACAACAGGTGAGACCCCTTTCATGTTAGCTTTTGGGTTGGAGGCTATGATTCCAATAAATGTTAGCATACCCACCATGAGGTGTCTAGAGTAAAATATCGAAGAACGCACAATGGAACATCTCGACCTCCTTGAAGAGGCACGCAAGAAAGCCGCCCTACGAGTCGCCTCTTATCAAAGTAAGACGGCCAAATATTTCAACAATAAGGTTAGACCCAGGAAATTTAAGGTTGGGGATCTAGTGCTCAGAAGGGTCGAGACTGCAGGTCATGCCCTGGGTAAACTTGGCCCGGCATGGGAAAGGCCCTATGAGGTCATTAGACAAATCCAAGGATGAGCATACAGCTTGAGAGATATGGCTGGAAGATCGTTGCCAAGACCTTGGAATATTGACAATCTCAATATTTATTATAAGTAGTGGTCCCCACCTTGTCTATTTAGTTTTGTTAGTTTTACTTTTATTTTGGGCTTTCATGCCCTATTCATTTTTCCTTGCTTTTAGTCCGTTTACTATTTGATCGGGCTTGCACGCCCCACGCGTTTTTTTCTTTTTAATAATTCATTCGTCAAGGCCTACGAGCCTATACTTATTTTAGAGCATAGGATAGTTTATATAACGTAGCAGTTGGGTAAGACCCAACAAAAATTTTATCCAAGTGATCACCTCGAAGACATGCCACAAGCATACATCAAAGACATGCCACGAGCTTGCATGCTAAAGACCTGTCACGAGCAGGTACCTTGAAGACATGCCACGAGCATGCATCCTAATGACCTGCCATGAGCAGGCACCTCAAAGACGTGCCACGAGAATGCATCCTAATGACCTGTCACGAGCAGGCACCTCTAAAACATGCCATGAGTATGCATCTGAAAGACCTGTCATGAGCAAGCACCTCGAAGACATGCCACGAGTATGCATCTGAAAGACTATCACGAATAGGCACCTCCAAGATATACTACGAGAATACACTCCGATGTCTTCCCATGGGCATGCACACAGCCAGTCTCGAGCACGGCCACTATGAATTTCAAACATGGATTAAGTAGACCTCAGGTGATTAAAGTCCTCAAGATTACTCATTTAGCATTGGCACGAAATCGACATCGAGCCTAGAATTTGTGCTAAAAACCAAGCATAGAGCTTGGGATCAATTACTTTATGTTAAACTAGAACTAAAGGTCGAGCACAAAACTTACTCATATCCCAGAGCACAAAACTTACTCAGATCCCAGCCATAGAGCTTGGGATCCAATTACTGTTATGTTAGGCTGAAACCCAAGGTCGAGCCTAAAACAACCCCTACCACAGAACTCGAGATTAATTGTTTTGTACTAGGCTCGAATCATACATCGAGCCTATAACATTGTCAAAAAATTAATTAATTGTGTTAGGTTCGAACTTAACGTCAAGCCTAAACCTTGAATATAAGCACAACCTCGAGCTCGAGTTTAATCCTTAGAATTTGAACTCAAACTTAACATTGAGCCTTAACCTTGAATATAAGCACAGCCTCGAGCTCAAGTTTAATCCTTAGAATTTGAACTTGACGTCGAGCCTAACCTTGGGTTTAATTTCCTAAGGTCACATGTCGAGCATAAATACTAATTCAGTCGCCGTACTAGTTGACAATACAGTGATCGAGACGAACACATGCAAAAATATACGTCGAGCATATCATTTACATAATTAAAACATAAAAGCCCACGTGTGGTTGGGCAATGTACTTGACAAAAAATTAAAACTTAAAAGCCCACGTGTGGTTGGGCAATGTACTTGACAAAAAATTAAAACATAAAAGCCCACGTGTGGTCGGGCAATGTACTTGACAAAAACAAAGATTTACAAGTTATCAAAAAATAGGGCTCGAGGGTATTAGCCTAGTCTACATCATCATGGTCGGAAGCTGGGCCAGACGCCTCCAAATCGACCTCGTTGTCATCACCATCATCCTTGGTAGCTTCTTCAGTATCTGAGAGAATGAAGCTTTCTGCCATACCGACCACTTTAAGTCTCGGGCTGAACGTCAGGGAGCTTGGCTCGAAGATACGCTCTGGCCTCTTTAAATGGATGAAGGTACGCCCCCGAAGCGTACTCAGCCTTCAGCATGTCTCACTCCTTAGACGTCCTGAACTCTTGCCAAGCTCGCTCCCTGGCCTCCGCTAACTTGGCTTCATGCTCTTTACATGCACGCTCAAGCTCCAGCTTAGTTTTCTCAGCCTCATCCTTAGCAACACCAATTCCATCAAGAGCTCTCCTCAGCTCGTTCCTGGAATCATCGCGCTCTTTCAGAATGGCCTCGCACTCCGCCTTCAAATCATCAAGCTTTTTGTCCCTCAGCTCGACGACCTCGACGAGCCTGACCATTTTGTAGGACTCGTCCATCCCTTACAGTGAAAGGCATCAGGCAACGCTCAAGGTCTATCAATGGGAAGAACACTTATTAACATTGAGCAAATTACTTTACATATTCTAAACAAGATTAAGATCTTTACCTTTAGGATGAGGAACTCGAGGGCTTTCATTCCCTCGTCGAACCAAACATCACCTCAGTATTTGGCCACAATGCTTGGGACCAGGTGGCAGCGCTCGAAGTCCTCAATGATCGAGGCCACCAGGGTATACAGTCATTCTTAAGATCAACAACCTCGGGAGTGTGGCGAGAAAGAAGCTTCCTTGGGGATGGGGTTGGCTGTCTGGTAGGTTTCATCGCGTTTCGAGACCCAATGTCTCTTCTTCCCCTTCATCGAGGTTGTAGGCTGAGGCTGAGGAGCCTTCGCCTTCGAGTTCACAAACTTACGAAGAGCTGATGGATCAAAAGACATTCCTGCATAAAAATAACATCTTATTAGAACGATCTTAACGCCGGTATATAAGAACGAGGATCTAAGTAACGAAGCCCTACCCTTGAGGCCTCTAACATCAGCGAGGTCTAAAACTTCGTCCCCAAGGATGGCCTTTATATCTGGCACATCTCACTCTAATGACTCAAAGTACGCTTGACCCTCACAAAACTTTACAGCATCAAGGACCCCTCACTTCGACCAAAATGGAAGGTCGGGATCTCGAGTAATTACGTAAAACCATCTATCCTTCCAACCCTTTAACGAGCTCGGCATACTCGGGACCCTGAACCCCCCCTGAGTAGATAAAAAGGCAAAACAAGTGTATTGGGAAAGCTGCTTAAGCTCGAACACCATTCTACGCAGGTCGAGGTAAGGTGTAACGCTTAGGTAGCGACAGGCAACAAAAAAGTAAATGAACATCCTCCATGCATTAGGCACTAGCTGCCCTGAGCACATGGAGTGCTCGACTAACAGGCCTACAAAAAAGGGGTTTAAGGGCCACCTAAACCCGGCCTTTAGAGTGTCCCTAAAAATAACAAACTTTCCTTTCCGAGCTTGCACCATCATATCCTCGGGCACTGGTAACCTAATGTCGCAGTTAGGCATTAGCCCAAACTCTCAAAAAACTACCATAGCTAGGTGCTCCTTGAACCTACAGGAGTTATCGGGAGACTTAAACTTGACATTACTATGGTACCTAGGTCGAGAAACTAGAGGGACTGCCATGGGAATCATCGACGTTCCTACATCCTCGTTACTACTCGAACTACCATAGCCCTCACTACTCAACATCTCTCAATAAAAGCGAAGAAAATAATTTAAAGTCTCGAGTCTTACCTTAACGATTCCTTGTAGAAGAAATTTTACAGCAAGTGAAAAGTGAAAAATGAAAGGTAAATGAGATATATATATATATATATATATATATAGGGGTGAAAATGGGAGACCAAAGGTCACAATCTAGACCGTCGAATTTTGACACGTGTCAAGCATCCAAGAATCTCGATAACTACCCTATTTCACACCAACCATTGTGCAATCCCTAGGGAAAAGTTCTCGAGCAGTTCCCTGGCTCAATATACAATACCCGAACCTTTTACAACCACCCTAGCGCTTGAGCTCTAGGAATGGATGCACGGGAGCCACTGATATAGGCATTTATGTCGTCTCGAGCTTTAATGTCTCGAGGAGTGGTACATACTAAACTGGGCCAAATGTCCTCGGGTATGCTATAGTCCTCAGGTATCTCGACGATGATAAACACGACTTACGATAAATGGTGTCGGAATCCTCGGGATGTGTCCTTGGGTTTTCATGAATGTTGTGTTCTCGGGCATTTTCCTTGGCTAAACTCAAAAGGTTTCCTTAGGCATTGACCGATTCAACATTCCAGGAATCATAAGTCTATTGAAATACCTCAAAGGTAAGACTCATATGTCCAGAAGGAGTCTATATCGCTGAGTGTCATAGTCAAACTATGATTAGATCTACAGTTGAAGTGTAAATACCTATTTCAAGCAAAATTCCTAAGGATAAGGGCACGAATCAAACCAAGTCCAACTAGGAATGGATCACCTGCCTCTATAAATATAAGGCCCCAATTCGTTATTTAGGTACGTTTTTTCATATAATTTCAGCACTCAAACGTTTCGCATATTCTCTCTCTGATTTAAGTATCGGAGGGACGACAAGGACACACATCGTCGCCTTTATTTTAAGTACCAGAAGATCACATTCGTGCTCATTTTCAGTCGTCAAGCTCAGAATTCGTCGGGTTCGATTTTTGGTAGCATCAACTATGATTTCTTACGTTAATCTCCATCCATAAAATTAATTCATAAGCTTATGTGACAAACGGCACGACTTTTCTTAAACGTTCTCGAATACTATCCATTATTATCAACTTCACCTAAATTACTCGATTATTGCTTCTTCATCCCTTTGGTTTTCAAGTTTAAGAGTGAAATTCGAATTTTTTTGGTCAATAAATCGCTTATTTCTATCTACAATTTCATACACACCTTTGCAATGGTGAAGGGATAATGTTAGATAATGATCTAGGAGGTTACACACAAGCTTATGATTTAAAATAAAATTATCATTTTTTTCTGGTTTTAAAATTATACTAATACTCCCGATGAATTCTTTATATGATCTCAACAAAAACTAATTTAGCATGTGCCATTTTTAAATAGAGTGTGGTTCTAAACTTCAAGGCTCATCACCAAATTTACAAATGCAAGACTTCCACTCAGCCTTTGACATTTTATTTCATTTTTATAGTAAATCAAGATTATTTTCCAACTAAAAATAATATACTAGAATTATTCAATAAATAATTAACAACCCAAAAATAAATACATAATACGCCATTTAGTACATTTAAAACTGAGAATCTACAAAATTTTCATTATTAAGCCCTCGTTTGAGCCCCATTTTGAGAGAAAAAATACATTTTTGAATAGTAATTTTTGGAGAACGTGTGGTTAAAAATGAAGAAAACGTTTTCGATTTACGTATAATATTATTTTATTGAAGAATGTGTGATTGAAAATGAGTTTTGAAAAAATGATTTTTTGATAAAATGGGGCTCAATCAAGGGCTAATTTTCACCATTTAGTATTTTCTTCACAATATTATATCTAATTTCTAAACTTTGCAGTGTCACAGTTTTTTATTGCAATGCTCTAAAAACTAATTGGAGAGTATTGACCCATAAAACAAAGAGTTGAGAGTGGAACTAGTGAAAACAAATAAATAAAGGAAAATTGCATATTTGGTCCTCAACCTTTCAAATATGTTTCAAATTTACCTAAACCTTTAAAAATAGCACCAGAAATCCCAACGTTTGAGGGAACGGGACGGTAGGTCCATATTGACAGAATCCACTCAATTTTACTGTTAACGTTGCATTAAAAGACAACCTTACCTTCACTTTTATACAAGTAGATAAAAAAAGAATAAAAAAGATAACCGAACGTGCCCCCGAAAAATGAAGAATAATAAAGGTCCCCTCTTTTTTCTTCACCCCACCCATTCTGAACCACCTACCCCGTGACCACTATTAAAGGAAACATATCTCCATATATTAGCATAGAAGGAAATTGCCGGCTGTAATGGTTTGTAATTATTATTGCCATATTATTGTTTATTTCATTCCTTATTTAATTGACTAGAGTTAAGAAGGTTAGCACTATATATGTAGTGATCTTGTATTGATGTAATTATTCACACAGTAAAACACAGGGTTCCTTTTTCCTCTATCCCAAAACACCAGACTTCTCACCAGATTTCACCTGCAACCATGGGAGATGGAACTTCAAAATCTGAGATAACAACCAACCAATCGGATCCACTCACTTTACATCACTCCTATCCCGGCCTGGTTCTTGTCTCCAAACCACTCGAAGGAATCAACTATGGACAATGGAGCCGCGCAATGCGAATAGCTCTAAATGCCAAGAACAAAATTGGGTTCATCAACGGGATAGTAAAGGCACCACTCAAGGCCGATGACACGTTTCCAATATGGGAGCGTTGCAACCACATGGTACTTTCTTGGATCCTTAACTCCGTACAACCAGACATCACCAGAAGCATCATATATGCTGAATCTGCAGTTGATGTGTGGAATGACCTACATGAGAGATTCACACAAGGGAACAACACCCGCATCTATCAAATCCGCCAAGAAATTGCGGAACACAGACAAGGACACCAATGTGTGTCAATATACTATACCAAGTTGAAAGCTCTTTGGGATGAACTAGCCGCATACCATGAATCAATTGTCTACAATTGTGGGGGCCTCAAAAAAATTCACTGAAAGAGAAGAGAAGGAAAGAGTCGTGCAATTTCTTATAGGGCTGAATGATTCATTCTCCATGGTTCGTGGTTCTATACTTATGATGAATCCTCTCCCTAATACTCGAAATGTCCATTCTCTCATCTTACAACATGAGAGACTGGCCGAAGTAGCAGCCAGCCGATAACTCACTGGACAACACAATGTCAACTGGACTGGACAGAAAACGCAAAATCGACACTGCTCTTATTGCAATATGAATGGCCACAACATTGATCATTGTTTATTCCTTCATGGGTTCCCTCCTGGACATAAATTCTATGGCAAACAAATCAAGCCTAGAGGAAAGAAATCCACTAATTCTGTATTCGTTTCCAATGCAGAGACAGAACAAACAAAGCAACTCTCTGGGAAAGAGTACAACCAAATCATGGCACTTCTTCACAAAGAGACAAGTAATACTAATTCTTTTATCAACACTTCAGGTACTGAATCCTCTCTTGCCTATACAAATAACACGTGGATCATTGATAGTGGGGCTACCGACCACGTATCTAAGGACCCACTGATTAACAATAAAATTACATCTAAACATGCTACTATGCAATTGCCAAACGGAGGACATGCTGAGATTAAATCTATTGGGTCCATGAAGCTGTGCAATAATATGGTCATTGATGATGTGCTACATGTTCCAAAATTCAAAGTAAATTTACTTTCAATTAGCAAATTTACACAAGCCTTAGGTTACAATGTGACATTCTATCCTGATCTTTGTGTTGTGCAGGATTTAACTACGAATAAGACGATTGGACTGGGCAGGCAGAGTAATGGTCTCTATTACCTCACACCGAACCAAAGTCCACATCTATCCAATGCCGTTCACCACACTTCCAAAATTTGGCATAGGCATCTCGGACATTCCTCACCTCCTTCACTTCAACTACTGTCCAAATACGTTCCAGAAATTTATTTTAATTCTAATAATGTTTGCGATGCATGTCATTTAGCAAAACAATCTCATTTGCCGTTTTCCACTAGTACCATTTCTAGTCAAGGACCTTTTGATTTAATACATTATGATATTTGGGGGGCCTCATAAGATTTATTCTTATTCTGGAGCTTGTTATTTTTTGACAATTGTGGATGATTTTTCTCATTATACTTGGATCCATCTCATGCATCATAAGTCTGAAACCCAGGCCATCATTAAAAATTTCTTTGCTTGGGTCAGAACACAGCACAATCTTTCAATTAAACCTCAAGATTCGACAATGGACAAGAATTCATCTCTTTACAAACATTCCTCAATGAAAATAGCACCATCTTCCATCGATCTTGCACTTACACACCACAACAAAATGGCGTAGTTGAGCGCAAGCATCGTCATCTCCTAAATGTCGCACGAGCAATTAGTTTCCAAGCACATCTCCCCTTGAAATTTTGGGGGGAACATGTCAAAACGGCCTGCTACCTCATCAATCGCTTACCCATACCACTCTTGTCCAACCAAACGCCATATGAACGATTACATAAAAGGCCACCATCTTATTCTCACATACGAGTCTATGGCTGCCTATGTTTTATCACTAACCTACAACCCACTCATAAATTTGATGCTCGGGCGCAATGATGTGTTTTCATTGGGTATCCATCGGGACAAAAGGGATACTTAGTCTATTATTTGGCTAACAAAACACTCCTCACCTCCCGAGACGTCATATTTCATGAAAACATTTCCATACTCCAACATTCCTCACCATGACCAATATGACACACTAACCTTGCCACAACCCTTAGACATCAATATAGAAGAGCCCTTAGTCCAACCTCTTGCACCAAACATCGACTTACAACCTACACAGCCACAGGATAACCCCTCTCAGCCCGAACCAGCACAGTTATCCAACACAGAACCTACTGGACGTCCGAACAGTCCCCATCGGATAGCTAGACCCTCGACAGGAATAGAACCTCTACCTCGATGTTCCAGCAGGGAAACCCATACACCAACTCGACTTCGAGATTACTATATCAACCATTCTCTGCCAGCTCAGGAATCATCTCTTCTCGTTAAATCCAGCACTCACCATCCTATTTCAAGGTATGTGTCATATGCTAACCTTTCTCATGGTCGTCGTGCTTTCACATTTTCCATTTCTCACTTGGTCGAACTAGATATATATGAGCAGACTTGTAAAGATGCAAAATGGGTCGAAGCAATGAAGGCTGAAATTGATGCACTTGAATCAAACAAGACTTGGTCCATAGTTCCTCTTCCTTTGGGTCACCATCCCATTGGATGTAAATGGGTGTTCAAAATCAAATACAATTCCAATAGCACTGTTGAAAGATACAAAGCCCGCCTCGTTGCCAAAGGCTTTACCCAACGAGAGGGTATTGATTACACAGAGACATTTGTCCCCGTTGCTAAACTTACGACTCTCCAATGCCTTCTTGCTATTGCCTCAGTCTGTGGATGGAATCTTCATCAAATGGATGTCCAAAATGCCTTTTTACATGGAGATCTTACTGAGGAAGTTTACATGCATCTTCCACCCGATTTTCGTCGACAGGGGAGAGTCACCATTTGTATGTCGACTTCACAAATACTTGTATGGGTTGAAACAAGCCTCACGGTCATGGTTCCACAAATTTCTCTCTGCCATCTGCAAATTCGACTTTCAGCAGTCACGGGCTGACTACTCTCTTTCATAGAGGTTTGTGGAGACTCATTTACAGCTATTCTTCTATATGTTGATGATATGATTATAACAGGAAATGATCAAAGGGCCATTGACAATGTAAAGAACTTCCTTGCATCTTGCTTCAAGTTAAAGGACCTCGGATTGTTGAAATATTTCCTTGGGGTCGAAATAGCCCGGTCTAAAATGGAAATCTCCATTAGTACACTCTTGATATCCTTCAAGAAGCTGGACTACTCGGGGCAAAACCTACCAAATTTCCTATGGAACAATCTCTGAAGCTTACTTCTACTGACAGCGATTTACTTAAAGACGCAACACATTATCGACGATTGGTCAGAAAATTGATTTACTTGACCATCACAAGGCCAGAAATCTGCTTTTCAGTCAACACTCTTAGCCAATTCATGCAGGAGTCTAGAAGACCTCATCTAGATGCCGCCCATCGTCTACTTCGATATTTGAAAGGGTCACCTGGACAAGGACTATTCTTTCCCTAAGAAAACAATCTGAGCTTGATTGAATTTTATGACGCAGATTGGACCGGGGATATTACTACACGTTGATCAGTAACGGGATATTGCGTTTTCCTTGGGAAATCACTTATTTCCTGGAAAAGCAAAAAGCAGACTACGGCATCTAAATCTTCAGCTGAGGCAGAATATAGGTCTATGGCCTCTATCACTTGTGAGTTAACTTGGATAAGACAATTATTGCAAGATTTGCGCGTTAGTCATACTTAACCTATGACTTTATTCTGTGATAACCAAGCAGCGATGCACATTGCTGCTAACCCAGTTTTCCATGAGAGAATGAAGCACATCAAGATCGATTGTCATATTGTCCGGGAACGGATTGACAGAGGGGAAATTAAAACAGCATATATATCAAGCGAAAACCAAGTTGCAGATTTGTTCACTAAACCAATGGGCAAAGTTCCTTTTCACACACTTACTCGCAAGTTGGGCATTCTTGACATACATGCTCTAACTTGAAGAGGAGTATTAAAGGAAACAGATCTCCATATATCAGCATAGAAGGAAATTGTCGGCTGTAATGGTTTGTAATTATTATTGCCATATTATTGTTTATTTCATTCCTTATGTAATTGACTAGAGTTAGGAAGGTTAGCACTATATATGTAGTGATGTTGTATTGATGTAATTATTCACAAACAGTAAAACACACGGTTCCTTTTTCCTCTCTCTCAAAACACCAGACTTCTCACCAGATTTCACAACCGCCACCACCCCAGTCACTACCCAGTGGTGGAGCCAAGATATTTTATGGGGGTGTGCAAAAATCATATAGCAAAAATAATTATAAATAATATGATTATAATTGTTTCCGGCACATTTTCATATTTTGAAAACGTAGTATAATTACATTATTATCAGTTTCGTTAAATAGATCATTCTCAATATATATATAACTAAACTATCATTCAACCAGTGATCTCCATTTCGATAGTGCAGTCGAGTCTTGACAAGATTCATTGCAGAATTCAAGCCTATTATTTTGATGAACGTTTGTACATATCCTTAATTATATTGGTATATCTAATAAATTTTTTTCTATCATCCATCACAACACTTACTTAAGAACCCTATAGTATTATCTTTTACAATCAGTAAATTTAGGAGCACTTTTGTTCTTTTCACTATATTTTTTCGTTAATCTATGAAATAAGATTCCATAAATTATTCTTGCATTGAACAATTCTGGTTTTTCGTGACCAATGTACTACAAAATAAATAGACTTTTTTCGATTTTTCCTAACATCGGTCTAATCCTCTTATCTCATGTCTCATTTTCATACTTGGATAATTAATATCATTAACTTGTTTATGCTTTTCATTTAACGTGTATACCAAAATTTATAGCATAGGTTCCCTAATTATTTTTTTCTGCTCATTTTCAATGATTTCTTGATATGGGTTGTAGTTTATTTTCAGTGACTATGTTGTTGAATAAGTGATAAATCTTGACAATTAACAAATATAAAATAACTTCAAGTCCAATAGAAGAGGGAAATCAGAAGCTGTAGGAGAAAGAGCGGCGAACTCGTCGGCGGTCGGTGGTGGATGATGTTGATAGTCGGCCGTCAATTGAAATCGAATTTGCAAAAATATTTAAGGAGAGGAGGAGGTGAGTAGGGTTTCAAGGATTTGAAATTGGAAAGAAAAACATTGCAGTGTCCCTCTCGTAAGTGATTCGTTTTCTAGTTTTTTTTTTTTTATTTAAAAAAAAATTGTGTGGGCCACTGACCACCCTTGCCCATGTGTGCTTCCGCCCCTGCTGCGGGAGAATTTTCAGATTAGCCTTGGTCAACAAGGCTTTTCATAAAAATCGTAAAAGGTCAATTTTACTCTTAATGAAATGGATTTTAATTTATTGCAAAATATATCCTTACTTTATGAATAGTTTTAAGAATTAGTTTTTATTTTATATTTCTTCTATTTCTCTATTCGTCTTCACTAAATATTTCTTCTGAATCTGATTTTTCTTAAAACAATTCTTCATCAGTTACTATTTCTTCAAAGTTGACTTCTTCACATTTATCCCTAATTTGTTCAAAATCTGTA
>CAIGRT010035372.1:0-11300 GCA_903798405.1 Fraxinus platypoda
AGGGTAACAAATAATGTATTAAGTGGCATAAATATCATGAGTGTGGAGCACTCATCACTTAGAATAAAAGATCATAGATGGGTGAGTTGTACCAATGTAGCCAGGTACCACCTTTGTTGAGAAGTTGAGCTTGGCTTTGCTAAACATTCTAGACTTTATAAGTTATAGTGGTTTAATGAATGTGGGGAGGTCAAGGTTAATAAGCGAGCCCTAGTAAGCTTTATTGTTGGGAGGTATAGTTATGAGGTGTTATTCATATACATATTGGCCATATTTTGTTGGGATGGCCATAGCAGTAAGATAGGAAAGTGATTAATGTTGTGTTTAGAAATAGGTACGACTTTGTCAAAAATGAAAAATTAATTACTCTTGTTCCTTTAACCCCAAAACAGGTATATGAGGACCCAATGAAGTTAAAAGGTGATGCAGAGCAGAAAAGAAAGAGTGGGGCCAAAGTACAAGAAAAGAAAAAGAGTGAGAGGAAAAATGAGAGTGAGGTTGAAATTTCAAGAAAAAGAGAGAGTGGGAAAGAAAATAGAGGGGTGGTTGAAAAAACAAAAGAATAGGGCCACGAGAAAAAAAAGAAAAAAAGAGAGCTTGTAGAGAGAAAAAGGAAAGATAAAATGAGTTTTTATGCAAAAGAAAGTAAGATAAAATGGTTTACATGGAAAATCAGTGTATGATGTTTCTAGTGTACAAGGAATACTACCTCAATCTTGTCGAAAATAACTAATCTCTTGCTAGTATGGCTATTTCTTTATTGCAAGAATTTAAGGATGTGTTCCTTAAGAAAATGCCTAGTGGGTTATCATTCATTAAAGGCATTGAGCACCAAATTGACTTTGTACTTGGAATTGTTATTCTAAATTGGCTAGCCTATAGAAGTAATTTGTATAAGATAAAAAGAGCTTCAATGACAAGTTGAGTTGATGGGCAAAATGTACATGAGGAAAGACATGAGCTCATGTGCTGTATCAGTGCTGTTTATACCTAAAAAGGATGGGACATGGAGAATATGCATTGATTGCAGTGCAGTCAACAATATAATAGTAACGTATCATCATCCCAAACCTAAATTAGATGATACGCTTGATGAGTTGCATGGGTCATGTATTTTCAATAAAGTAGATCTTAAAAGTGGTTATTACAAAATTAGGATGAAGAAATGACATGAGTGGAAGACTAACTTTAAGATCAAATATGGACTATATGGGTGGTTAGTTATGTCATTTGGTTTTATTAATGCACCTAATACTTTCACAAGATTAATAAACTATGTTTTGTGTGCATTCATAGGCAAAATTATAATAGTGTATTTTTATGTATCCTAGTGTACAACAAGAGTTTAGAAGATCTTGTTAAGCATTTGAGATGTGTACTTGATGTTTTGAGACACAAAAGATTGTATGCTAATTTTAAGAAATGTACCTTTTGCATGGAGCAATTTGTTATTAATGGTTATGTTGGTGCACAAAAGGTATTGAGGTAGTGAAGAGAGTTCAAGTCATCAAAGAGTGGTCAATGCCAAAAAGCATCAATGTGGTAAGAAGTTTTCATTGTTTTGCTAGCTTTTTATAGGTGTTTTGTTAAAGATTTTAGCATACTTGCTACACCATTCACTTTAATTGTGAAAAAGACTATTGGGTTTCATTGGGAGCATTGAACAAAAAAAAACATATTTAACGTTATTAATGATAGGTTGTGTTTCATACTTATTTGTAGCACAGACTAACTTTAACAAAGCTTTTGAGATTGAATGTGATGCTTCAAGAATATGAATTAGAGCCATTTTAATGTAGGATAGGCAACCCATACATTTTTCAGTGAAAAGGTAAGCGTGGTATCTTTTAATTACCCCACATATGACAAAGAGCTTTATGCACTTGTCCGATCTTTGAAGACATGGCAACCCAACCTATGGCTAAGCGGATTTGTAATCCATATTGACCATGAACCACTAAAACATCTTAAGGGCCAATGTAAGTTGAACAAGAGGCATGCAAGATGGATGGAAGTATATCAAGACTTTTCCTTATGTCATTCGGTATTAAAAAAAAAGGTAAGGAGGACATAGTTGCTGATGTATTATCCAGAAGATATGTACTCCTTACTTAGTTAAGTATCAAAATGCTTGGGTTTGAGCATGTTAAGGATATGTACGCCAATGATGTAAATTTTGCTAATATCTATACATCGTGTGATAAGACTGCAATTGATAAATTTTATAAGCATATTGTGTATTTGTTTAGGGAAAGTAAATTATGTGTGCCTAATTGTTCTATGCATGAATTGTTGGCATGTAAGGCACACAATGAGTATTGATGGGACATTTTGGAGTTAGGAAAACCTTAAAAATGTTGCATAATCATTTTCATCAGGATAAAAAGAGATGTTATTTGCATTTGTAGTAGATGCATTACTTATAAGGACAAATCTAAGGTTTTGCTAAAAGGGTTGTATATACTCTTACTTTTACCTAGTGAGCCATTGGTTAATGTGTCTATGTACTTTGTATTGAGGTTGCCTAGGACTAAAAGGGATAGAGATTCTATATTCGTGGCAATGGGTATGTTTAGTAAAATGGTACATTTTATTTCATGCCATAAAATAGATTATGCTAAGAACGTAGTTAATTTATTTTTGAGAGAGAGAGTCCGACTCTGTAGTATACTTAGGAGTATTGTATTTAATAGGAATATTAAGTTCCTTAGCTATTTTTGGAAGGTTTTGTGGGGGTAAGTTAGGCACCAAGCCGTTATTTTCTACTACATGTCACCCACAAATAGATGGGCATGTCAAAATAGTTAATAAGACACTAACTCATCTTTTGAAATATATAATCAATAAGAATTTGAAAATTTGGGAGGATTTCTTATCATTCATAGAGTTTGCATACAATATGGTCATGCATACTAATTATTCTCCATTTGAAATTTGTATGACTTTAATCCGCTTACTTCTTTAGGTTTCATTTCTTTACCTGTTGATGGAAGGGGTAGTTTTGATGGGAAGAAGAAGCTAAAGTGATGAAGTCAATCCATGAGAGAGTTCGGGTTTAGATCGAAAAGAAGAATGAGCATTATACTTTCCAAACAAATTAATGAAGGAGACATATGACCTTTGAACCAATGGATTGGGTTTGGGTTCACGTGCAATAGGAGCTTTTTCCAGCACATAGAATGTCCAAATTGTACCCTGTAGGAGACAAGTCATTCCAAATCCTTAAAAGAAGATCAATAAGAACATATACGAGCTAGACCTTGTGTAAACAACGCTTGAAGACGCAAAAACCGTAACCAAAATGGTTGTAGCACGCGTAAGCAAGCAACTATATACCTGCGCACACATGGCACTTCGAAGCACATATGAGAATATTTACCTAGTTTGACTTGGACACTAATTGTTAAAAATTATCTATTTCCTTTATAGTGTAATTTACGGTTCATTTAATTCCACCTATAAGGTATCATTGTAGAAGAAAATATTACGTTTTGATATATTGAAATTAATTAAAGTGAGGATTCGCTTTCTCTCTTGTCCTTCATTGAACTTTCAAGAACTTATGAAAGATTTTCACCCTAAAATCTTGATTTTTGATTCAATAAATCATTGGGTCAAAATTTTTCGATTTGACTTTAGCTTTCTTGGGGTGAGTATATCAAACCTTGTTGCGGGTTCCAATGTTCATCCTTCAAAGGTTCGCAAAAGGTGGTGGTGGTGGGCTTGAGATGAAAGTGGTGGTAGTGGTGAAGTAGATGAGGTGGGATGAGTTGAAGAGTGTTTATGACCAGTTATTATGATAAATTTGACCTATTAAATTTTGTGTTATGCGATTACATATAGTAATTGTGACGTACAAATTTTATTTTTGTGATTGTGACTTTACGTGATTTGCGATTATTATGTGACTGGATCATAAATTGTGTGTTATTGTGATCGTAACCTGCTTAATTAAATTATAGGTCATAATATTTTTGATCATAGGTCACAATATGTCACCACCCTATTTTAAAAAAAATTAAAAGTTTATTATTTTTGAAAAAGTATTTTAAGACATTTGTAGTTATGTATTTTTTTCCTTAAATGAAATCCCTTAAAATATTTACGGCTTCTGCGACAAATTTGAGCAAGTGTTGAAATGCTTTTCCACCACATAGTGCGAAAGACAAAAAAGCCCTTACTCATGTTATTGGAAAAATTTATATCGGGACATTTTGGTCTTTCGAACATCCAAATCAAGTGTTAAAATAAAAACAAAAATAGAGGAGGGAACGTTAACTCTGCAAGTCAGAATTGAATGGCGAGTGGAGCCTTTCATTAAATATTTTGATCATAGTTTGAATTTTCAATCTATCAACTTTGGCCAAGAAGCAAAGTCTAAGGGTTAAATAGTCAAATAAGAAAGTGATATAATAATGTAACTTTTTAAGGAAGAACTATAATTCACCTCCTACAAAATAAAAATAAACGAGCTAAATAATATTTTAAACTTAGCTCAAGATATTCAATTAAAAAAGTCAAGTTACAACGTATGTGCTTTTTAATTAAAAGGTAACATAATATGACTTTATAATGCAAAACAAATAACAAAACAGAACAAAAACAAAAACAAAAATAGCTAACATTAAAAATCTTAGCCAAACATGCTATATGGAAAAAGTTAAACAATTTATGTTAAATTAGTCAAAATACGCAGTTGTGACATTTTAATTAAAAATTTAAAAGCGATATACTTTCTAATGAAGAGCCTTAATTCTTATGTAACACGATAAAAAAAATAAAAGTAAGAGCTAAATGTCAATTTAAATAATTTTTATTAAGTACGTTGGAGACTTAACCAAAGATTTGTTTAAAAAAAAATGATAGAGTGGGTGATACTTTAATTAAAAAAATACTCCTAATATGACTTTCTAATACATGACAAATAGAAAAATAGAACAAAAATAAAATTCTTAACAATTAAAAATTTTAGACACGTACATTGCGGTGACAAGCAAAATTACTCCCCTGTTTGAGCCTTATTTATTAAAATTTCATTTTTAATCACATTCTCTCAATAATATAATTTTGTACGTAAATTCAAAATCATTCATTACTTTTTAACCATACATTTTCCAAAAGTTTACTATTACAAAATTTATTTTCACCAAAAAACAATGGGGATCAAACATACCTTACATAGTGAAAATTTCCAAAAAAAAAAAGCAAGTTCATTAATAAGGAAAATATATTATGCATTGGTCAAAAGTCACATATTGCATTAAGTTATATGTAACGACCCGGACCTCGTGTCTAAACTATTATATCACATGAATTGTCCACTTTGGAGGGCATGAGGCCATTTTACCCCTCATACCAAGATTTAACTTAAATTTCTCATAAGGTTGATATTTTAGGTTCAAATCTTGGGACGCGAGTCGTGAGGGTAAGATGGGCTCGGCCCTCCCAAAATGGATAGTACGTATCATATAACAATTTGTACACGAGGTTTGGATCGTTACAAAAAAATTCTTGTTTAAATTAAATCTCTCATAAGACAAATGTATTGGGTTCGAATTCTGGGGGACTCGATAGAAATCCGGAGGGGGTAAAACATGCTGAGGCTCTCCCAAAGCGACAGTACATATGATATAATTGTTTGGACACAAGGCCATGTCATTATATTATAGACTAGTACTTCTTTAATTGCAGTGTTGATTTGTTTTCCATTTCCATCACGACTTTCCTTTTTATCTTTGTTCCCAATTTGCACCCTTATTTTGTTTACTTTGTTAGATGGGCTTTCATAGAGTCAACAAACATGGCATACATAAGTAGTTTTTGAGGCATTTCCTCAAACTCCTTAAGTACACTTTCATAAATCATCACAGTGGATATCTTCTCAAGCAAACTTAGCACAGAGATTCGGCTGTCGTGGCAGCATGAGTGAAGATCCAAATTGAGGTTTCAAATTTATTTTGGAATGAGTGTTTTATTTTGAAATGGAAAAATGAAACATGGGAAGCTACTTTAGGTATAATGAATAACGATCTTTTTTTCTTGTATTTGGAATGATCTTATTTTCCAATTACGTAAAGTTTAAACCGTACATAACCTAATTTTCCTAAATTAAAACTAGTTGGACTCTAGCTTGTAAATGTCTAGATGTACGTTTGGTTATTGTGATCATATCTAGATAATAAAGATTGGTGTACCTCGTGGATCCATACTTTTTTTTTATGTGATGAATAGGTGTAAGAACACTAGGTGTCAAGGATCGCAACTATACTTAGCTCGTTGACCCATTCGCAGCCGCAGTTTGCCCAATTTTGACTACACATTGTAAATATTTGTTTAAGCTGTAATTTTCTTTCAAATGTAATAGTTTATTCAGTTGTAAATAACTTTGCTATTAGTAAACATTTAGTATGGTTCTTCGTCTTTTAAATATCTACTCTTTTCTCTTAGATTTTTCTTACTTAAGCTATTATAGAGGGTATATAAGATATTCAAAAGTTTTGTCAAGCTCATTGATGTTCGCGCCTGCACCAACAATTGTAATCTTTTGCGACAAATATATTTTCAATACATTCAAATTCCCTATTGCAAAACTTTCTATAATTTGTATTCAAATTATCTTTTGTCCCAAAATGATCGAGAAAAGGCAAAAGATAATCTAGCGGAGTAAACTACTGTCGTACGAGGATCTATGCTAAGAAAGAATGTGTCCGATAAAAGTTGGTATCAGTGCTATAGCTTACGACCCTCGATAAGAAAGCTATGGATCGAATGCATTGCGCACCACTGAGGTAGTTGATCTAAAGAAGAGTACTAAACAACGTGTGGATGCACTTGACGGGCAAACTTCTAGATTATGCTATTTTATCGAGATCCTAGAGAAAAAGGTTGAGGTTGTCGAAATAGATATCAATGAATTACACATCCAATTGGATAAAAGTCGAGCGGTTTGTGCGGCTATATCCGATGATGTTGCAATATCTCTGATCTACATGGAAAAATTGAATCATTGAGAATTCAATTGGGAATACTCTAACATGTGGTTGGCAATGGGCAAGCTCCTACATAAGAGTATGTCCCTAGGCTCAGAATCCTAGAACTGTGCACATATGGAGGCAGACACGATGCAAAGGAAGTCGAGAACTTTCTATTTGACAATAATACTTTTTGCACTACCATTGAAGAATGAAGCAACAAGGTCCAAATAGATTCTTAAGATCTTCTCAAAGAGGTGATTATATCATATTTTTTCTTGAAAAATGTGGAATATCAATCCCGATGGGCACTACAAGAACTAAAACATACGAGCTCCATCAAAGAATACGTGAAAGCCTTTTTAGGGGACATGATGAATATTCCAGGCATGTCAGAAAAAGATAAACTTTTCACGTTAATTGAAGGGCTAAAGCCGTGGACACACACGAAACTTCAAAGACAAAAGTTAGTTTATTTGAAAGTCGCCTAATGCTTAATGGACTATCAACCTAATCTAAGAAAGGATCAGCCACAAGGAATAATCAATCTAGTTGAGGAGGAAAGAAGGTTATTCTTACCATAAAGGACAAGGCTATCAACGTACCTGTCTGAATAACATTCATGGCAATTATAAAGGTACCTGTCAGGACAATTATTAGGGTAGCCATCATAATAATTGGAATAAAAGAAAGACATCGAGAGGTAGATATGATAATGCTCCTAAAATTGTGTGCTTTCTATGTGAAAGACATCATTGGATGACGGATTTTCCATAGAGACAACTCGTAAATGTATCTTGTCAACTAGAAAGTGGAACATCAAGTTCAAAGCAAAATGCCCAACAAGCTAGCAGTCACTACGAGATCAAATCCAAAGAGGATTAAGGTGTGATTTGTGCATTCTTACATCAGTGCAATACAATATCATACCAAGGAAACTGAAAAGACTATGTTCCCTCAAAAGAGCTAAACGAAGAAGAGCTGAAACCCCATATTTGTAGGACAAAATGTTTAATATACATCGATGTGAAGATCAATGGGAAGCCAATTAGGGCCATGGTGGATATTGAAGTATATGTCTTGGACTTGTTCTGGAGAAATGTAGTGGAAAAGTTAAAGTTATCAACTCATCTGCTCAATCGATTAATGAAGTAGCCAAATACGTGTTAATCAAGGTTGGTCCTTTTGAAGAAAAGACTAATTTGTTTGCGGTTCAGATGGATGACTTCAAACTTATTTTGGGATTGGAGTTTCTTCAAGATACAAAGACAGTAGCGTTGTGGTACCCTGATTCATTAATGATGATTGGTAGTAAGCCGTGTTTCATCCGTACACAACCTGGTAGGATGGGTGAGAAGAGCATCTCAGCTATGCAATTTAGCAAAGGTTTCAAGAGAAATGAACCCTCATTCTAGTGCACTCTTCAATTAGAGAAAATCGATGAGGTGACTGTTTATATTCTAAAACCTGTCAATTAACTAGGAATTTGAGGACATCATGTTGAATGAATTACTAAAGCGATTGCTAATAAAAGGGCAATCGATCATGAAATTGAGCTCATTCCAGGTACCAAACTACCTACCATGAACCCTGCCATATGTCTCAACCTAAGCTTGAGGAGCTTTGAAAGCAATTGGAAGAAATGTTGGAAAGCGGGATTATCACGCATGTCATTTAAAAAAAAAGGCATTCTCTTCGAGTGTGATGTAACTATCGAGCCCTAAACAAGATCACTATATAAAAGAATTTTCCTATTCCACATGTGGTAGATTGCTTTGACCGTTTAAGTAGGGTGATATATTACACAAAAATTGATCTAAGGTTTGATACTGGCAAGTTACGATCAAGGAAGATGATGAAGTGAAACTACAGCGAAGACAAGATATGAAACTTTTGAATTCAAGGTTATGCCTTTTTGCTTGAATAATGCTTTTACAACGTTGTGCATGATGTTGAATTAGGTACTTCACAGGTTCTTGGATGACTTTGTGGTAGTGTAGCTGGATGACATCATAAGTTACAACAAGACCTTTGAGGAACATATGCAACATTTAAGAAATGTTCTTAATTAGTTATAGGAGAATGAACTTTATATGAAACCATCTCAGTGCTCATTCGCCCAAACCTCTATCAGTTTCTTGGGTGATCACATTATTGAGCAAGGAAAAGTTCGCACATATTTAAAGAAGGTCGCTATAATCAAGTATTGACAACCACCAAAGAACGTACATGATGTATGCTAATTTCTTGGGTTATGCAATTATTATCAAAGGTTTGTGAAATGATATTCAGAAATTACACTACCACTAACTGAATTAACGAAGAAAGAAAAGCTTAGGCTTGGTCGGTATATTGCCAAGTTGCTTTTAAAAAATCAGATCTTGGCCTTACAAGATATAACTAAATTATTTGAAGTTCAGAAGGACGCTTTAGATTTTTCTCTCGAAGGATTCTTTAGGCAATAGGGACATCTGGTCGCATACAAAAGTCGGAAGCTGAATACTGTAGAATGTCGTTACTCGATGCATAGTGGTATTCCATTGCCTCAGAGTTTAATGTTACTATCTGATTAAGTCTCCATTCATTATGAAGACTAACAATACTACTAATAGCCACTTCATGTCCCAACTGAAACTTTTGAACAAGCAAGCTTGTTGGCAAAAACATTTTTAGGAGTTCAATTTTATCTTGGATCACTATGCCGATTCTAGCAATCTTGTAGTAGATGCTCTTAGTCGGCGAGCTGACTTAGCCACCATCTACTCGCCATCTTTTCTTCTAGGGAGTGAAGTTACTACAAACACAAGAGACCGAATACTAAACTTCTGGAGAAGGACCCAACAACACAATATTTGGTTGACCTCGTCAAGCATGGCAGGACTCGTCGATTCTGAATACATAGGCGTCTGTTGAAAATAAAAGAAAATTACCTCTATGCAAAGATTTAAAAAGATCCTTCATAATGGAATGCTATGACACACTTTGGGCAGGACAACCTAGAGAAGAACACATTTTTATTCTGATATAGAGTGTACTCTATTGGACCTAAATATGGAATGCCATTACAACTTATGTAAAAATTTATCTTGTCTATCAACATGATAAAGCAAACCAATAGAAAAAATAGCCTTGCTAGAGCCACTTTCCATCCCAACTAGGCTATTTGAAAGTGCATCGATAGACTACATTATTGGCTTGCCAAAAGTTGGAGACTTTGCCACTATCATTATCGTGACACATATAGCCATACTTTCACAACCCTTGAGCTGATTCATAAAATTATTTTCATCAAGATCACCATGCAAAAAAACAGTTTTGACATCACGTTGTTCAAGTTCTCAGTCATAATAAACAGCAAAAACAAGCATAACTCTAATAGTAGTATACTTAACAACTGGCGAAAAAGATCTCATTATAATCTACCTCTTCATTCTGTGTATACCCCTTGGCTACTAACCTGGCCTTGTATCTCATGGACTCATTCTCAATGGTTTCCTCCTGAATTTTATAAACCAATTTGCATCCAACTATGGATTTATCCTTAGGTTTAGGAACTAAATCACAAATTTAATTCTTGACAAGAGAACTCATCTCTTTTCTCATGGTACCTAGCCACTCCTCACTTTTTCACTCTTCATAATCTCATCATAAGAAGTAGGCTCCTTATCAACTAGTTCATGATAACTTTTATAGGCTATAGTCAAACATACTTTGGGGGTTCCTTATGTGGTCTTTTCTCTCCATCTCTAGCCTTCTAACTCTATGTTCTACTGATTTTGTGTATTATTCTCCACTTCGCTTGAGGTAATGGGGATGTGGATACTCGCAAGCTCCACCTCAATTGGATTTTCTTCCCTAACAGTTTTTTACTATTCTTCACTCTCTTTGCAAAGTATTTCAAACTCATTAAATGTGACATCGTGACTTATGATTATTCTTACACCCTTCTGACTTCCATTCCATAACCTATATCCCTTAACTTCCTTCGGGTAGCATGAGAAGAAACAATTCTTAGCTTTAGGTTCTAGTTTTCAGTTCTAGTTTTCCCTCACTTTGATTAGAGAAAGCAGCACAGCCAAAGGTCCAAAGTATAGAATAATCAATACATTTACCATACTAAACCTTGTACGCAAGATCACAATTAAAACAACGGATGAGTCATAATAGTCAGATAACACGTAGTCATAACAACTTTACCCCAAAAAGACTTGGGCACACTGATAAGTGTAGGTTTCTACACTTATTCGAGGCCCTAAATGATGATATTTTATTGTCCTTTAGAAAAAATTCTACCTAATTTATGGTATATTGCATTTTTGTAGGTAAAAC
>CAIGRT010035380.1:0-20094 GCA_903798405.1 Fraxinus platypoda
TTTTTTTTTTTTTTTATAACATTTTTATTCCACACATCGTTGAAATTAAATTCCTTCGTAATTTTCATTTGTGTTCTTCAAGTTTGGAGGATTTTTACTAGTGTTTTAAGTGTTAAATCATTTACAATACTTGATTAATCCTGCAAACCATTTGTCATAATCCCTTTAAGCATTATTTTCAATTTGAGATGGGGCAAATATAGTTTGGGGACAACGGTATCGTGTTCGGGCCTTATTTTTCTTCTTCTTATTGTTCTTCTTTTCGTTTTCTCCAATTTTCTGGTTTTTGTTATTTGCTTTCATCTCCATACCTCTTTGTGCACATTTATTATAATCCACAAATTGTCGAGAAAACATTCTTCTTATGCGAATATTTACATGATGTCATGTATTTCTAAAGTGTTGTTTTTCTTCACAATAGTTATAACAGTCTAACACACTCCTTAACTGTCGAGAAAAATAGTAAACTTTAGCCTCTGTTTGAACTTCATTATCTAAAAACTCATTTTCATTTACATTTTTTCAATAAAATAATTTGTACGTAAATTCAAAATATTTTCCTACAAAAAATCAAAATTACAAACTTATTTTTTGTGAAAAATGGGGCTCAGATTGACCATTTTGCTAATATTCCCAAAAGGTGGCCATAATTTCTCACAAAAAAGCCTGGAAAAAAAATCGCACAAAATTTTCACATTGGAAATATGAATCTTTGGAATATGTAAATATACGTACCTAGAAAATTTGTCTTCAAAAAATCTTGATCTTGAAAACATTAAGCGTACTTTTGGTTAGTTGTTTTCAAACTATTTTTAATTTTTAATTTTGCAAAACACCCAAACTTGTTTTGTCTGATATTTTCGAAAATGAATTTTTAAAAACAAAGTTAAATTTATATCATAAAACTCAAAACTTATTTTTGACGTTTTGAGTGTTTTTTTGTTTGGTTTGATACTTTCGAAAATGGTTAAATTTCTAATTTAAAAGTCAAAACGCATTTTTCACGTTTTTAATATTTTCAGTGAAAAATTGAAAACACTCAAAACATGGGAAACAAGTTTAAAAATATATTTTGAACACTAAAAACATAGAAAATAAGCATTTAAAGTAATTTTTTTTTTAAATATAATAAATAAAATTATAAAATTATAAATAAATATTTAAAAATAAAAATAAAGTTGTCATAAAAATTCTAAATACTAAGATTCTAAAATATAAAAAAATAAAAATAAATTTTAGAAACATAAAAATTATAAAAAATAAAAATAATTCAAACTCTTAATGGTTATTTGCATAAAAATTTTAGCAATTAAATGAATATATTTAAAAATTCTTAGTTCGCATCATTATTTTTTATTTTTTATATCCTATGATTTATCAACTCAATTTATTGTTCGTTCTTGTCTTACTTTTGTAGCGAAAAAAATAAATTGTAAAACTTATCAACTTTAAAATATACATATATTACTTAATAAAATATTAATATAACTTTTTCTATTTTTACTAAATAATAAAATTTCATAACATAATATCTCAAAATTTCAAAGAAAACGTGTTTTCTTGTTCATAAATTTGAATCTTCCAAAATATACAACTTCGAGGGTTGTCAAATTTCTAGAAGCATACAAAAAGAAGCCGCATATTTAGATTTTAAATTTATTTATCCTTTATTAGGATAAAATTAGTCCTTTAAAAAATAAACGAGGAGAATTGAAAATAGTTCCAATCCAAATGCTCTCTTATCCTTCATATTTATGTGATTGTGTGCGACAAATTTTAGTACACTGAACTGAAAAGAAATACATCACATGCTTCTCTCCCTTAAATCATATCCAGGCAAACATACCAAACATATTGAAAGAAAATAACATTGCAAGAAGTTAACAGTCTATCATTGATAATTTAAGGAACTCAACATCTATGATAAATGATGATCAAAGTGAAAGGTCCTTCACATTTACCACCATATTATGTAATTAACTCGCACCAATATCATTACTGAAATACAGTTTATTCTTGGGTAGGGTGGAAAGGGAAATCAAAGTAACAAGTCATTGAAAATTTCAGGTTGGCGGATCTAGCGAAAAATGCCATAGTAAAGAGTTCCTCAGTCACGAAATTCATCCATGAATCCTTTGTGGAATTCAGTCAGACGAGTCACAATTGCCGGTATTCTGTCCTCTTGAGGTAATATTGTGCACCTAAAATGCCATGTTCCGGGCACCTACCACATAATCAACACAACCCAAACAACAATTATTAGGGACAACTTGTAATGAGAAGCATAGGTAAGTTCTTGACAAGTCAAGTATTAAAAATTTCCGAGGTACTATTTTACATAGTTCACGTGTAAGTTGGGTAGTAATACCATACCATACATATTTAGGGTATTAGTAGCGAGGATTGATATATATTATCATTAATTGGTAATCCTCTAGTGAACAAATCATTTATGTACCACGGTTTTATCTCGGGATAAATATCCACTCACATTATAAAATGTTTGGAACTTTACATCATGCATGACATCATGGCACGAGTTACAGATTTTTATCCTAATTTTGGATAGTAGTATACGACCTAGTGTGGAAACAATTTGCATCCATGGTTATTAAAGTAAAACTACTATAGGAAATGCTTGGTGTCATATATATGAAATGAATTGAAGACGCGGCAATCTCACTTTATAACATGCAAAAACAAGACAAATTTCCTTAGTTTAACCTAGTCCTACGTGCACAAATTCCAAGGTATTAATCTGTCTTCGAACTACATCTATAATATCGTTGTAAAGATTTTGTCGTGTGATTTTTAACAAACTTTGAATGGCTCAAAACAAACCATCATAGGATAAAATAAGTTGGACAAATATTCTAATTAAAATTTGCCAAACTAGGACTCTAGTTTTAGTTAAAAATGGTCTCGAGACTATTTATCATCAAGTCCTTGATCACCACCAAATAATAATAACATAAATCAATCCTAGTGTAAAACAAACGGATACTAATACCCTAAATATATGGTATTACTACCCAACTATACGTGAACTATATAAAATATATCTCGGAGATTTCAGGAAACGGATTTAAAACACAGTGTAATCTTACAACAATGTCAACTACAGAATAAAGGGTTAGTCGTGTTAAGAGCCATGGGAAGGATTTTGGGTTGGGTAAAAGGGAGGCTACACCGTGTGATTTAGTCCAGCGAACCAGAAAAAAAAAATGTCATCTAGCACGACCCCATTTAATATTTTAGTATTATGAACGACAATATTTCTCCTATGGTCTCCAAGGTCTTCAACGCCCTTATTGTTCAGGCTTCAGGCTCATCTTTCATGTTATTTGACCCAAATGATCTTTCAAATCTTTTATGGAGAGTTTTTTTTTAAAAATATATATATATGACCAGTAACAACAAATTAAGCATGGAATTATATTAGAGAGACACGTTTCATCAGTAAAATTTACCTGACCAAACCCAGAACCAGGTACAACTACTATTCCAGTGGCATCAAGAAGACGACGAGCGTAAAATGCATCTGGGGCCTTGTTTGCAGATTTTGCTGCTTCAATCGCTTTCTTCGGCAGTTCAATACGGGGAAACAGATACATTGCTCCTTCAGCTCTGTTGCATGTCACTCCTTCTAAACTATTCAATGCAGCTTCAAGTGTCTGAAGATCAAAGAATGGAAAAAGAACTAAGAATTGAAAGGAAAAAAGGAAAAAAAAGATGGTCACTGAAAACAAAAGTTGTATCAAATCTAATAAATTGGTAAATGTGATTGATGTGCAACTGTTAAATTTTGCCTATTGCATACATCTTCAGTCTTCACAAAACGTACCGTGTTAATCTATCAAAGTTCAGAAGACATTTATTTGCAGTTTACATGTATTTAACATACTACCATGTTATCAGTTTATTCAACAGAATGAAAAGGAAGTTTGATAAGACTAACCTTTGCTCGCCTTGCTAGGGATGACAGGATTGCATCTTTCTCAGCAAAATAAGACTCGTAGGACTCGTCTCCCACCTGTACACATTAAATAAGAATATTTATTGCATTATTGAAAGACACGCGGATGCAATGGTTTGGAGAGTCAATGATTAAACATCTTATTGATGCATAGAAGAACTTGGCAGTAAATTCTGGACATAAGAAAGGACAGTCCTTGACACTGGTAAAGGAGGAGATGGACAGTTTTCAAATTGAGCCCTTGTTTGAGCCCCTTTTTTGGGCCAAAATGCATTTTGAAACAGTATTTTGTTGGAGAACGTGTAGTTAAAAATAAGGAAAATTTTTAAAGTAGAACATCTAGTATTTTCTCTCTTTTTAAAAAAAAAAACCTTGGGTTTTCATATGGGTAAAATAATTACTTGACAGACACTTTTCATATTGGATTACCCAGATGAGTTGGGTTGACCGAGTAATAAACAAGAAATAATAGTTAACGTAATTCTAAGTTTTTAGGTGACGACGTTGTCTAAAACCATCAAGGAAATGAGCACCTGGTTCTCAATTTCCTGAGATACACATTATGTGGACAATGGCTGCCAAAAATTTTCAACTTACAACCACATCCGACTTATCAATCATCCAACTTTACTTCCCAACCTAGTTTGCAACTTTACTTCACATCGGCTCATCAATCATCTCTGCATTCATTTATCATCTAACTGGCACAAGGCCAATGCTAAATCACTTTCCAAGAACTCCTGGAATTTTTTCCGATTGTTTGTATGGTGGAGAAATACTATTAGACTAAGAAAATAATAACCAACCTTAGGGGGGCTCATGACAAGGCTTGAAAGAATCTGACCAGATATGTTAGAGCAAAGGTTTACAGATGCAACTTTGTATATTTGCTCCCTTACGTTGGGACTAAAACCAGTGACTTCCATGTAACCTCCTCTCTTTCCGCACTCTCCATGATACCCTGGACCAATGACAGAGGCTCGTTAAGTTTGAACTGGTCCCTTAATGGGTGGGTATTACCACGTTTTGCTAGCTTGAAGACTTTAACAAGTAATTTCTAATATATAGAGGTTTTTAATTGATTTAAACTACAAGAAAGCAAGTTATTTGGACAAGGTAAGAGTAGCTTCAATGTAAGAAAAGCAATTTATCCAAATATGTTTAGAAACAAAAAATCAATATAATAACTTTTTACTAGACTTATCTTATACTCTATGTGATGATGTGATCACCATACCTTTGGATACAGACTGGAAAGATACTAGGGAGATGTCCTTCTCACCATACCCCATAGTCCTGGAGACTTTCTTGAACGAATGGAACTGCTTGTCAGGTACATAAATATTTTCCTGGTACACCTGTGCAAGCCGACCAACACCATCAATGATCATCATTTATGTAAGGTTAGTAACATAAAGGCAATGCAGAGGCAGTGTCTAAAGGAATATATTCACCTCATCTGCCAAAAGAACAAGCTTCTCTTTCTTGCAGAATTCCACAATTTCTTTTTGGTTGTTCTCAGACAGAACCTGTTGAAATATGTAGCCAAACATTCAAATCAACAAACTAGGTCCCAGCTGCACCCAGACGATCAGATTCCAACGGTGCCATTAGTCATGAAGGAAATGGAAATTTATCTTCCTCAATCAACCTTGTGATAATTGCTTACCTGCCCTGTGGGATTGCCAGGATTTATTACAACCAAGGCCCTAACACTTATACCGTTAGATTTGGCAGCTTCCAACTGATTCTTAAGATCAGATATCTCAAGTCCCCATCCTGTTGATTCATCAAGATAATAAGGAACCTGCAAATCCGAATGAGAGTCCAATATCAGCAACTTCCTACTGGGAAAAACAGACAAAACATAACTGAAAGCAGTAAGTATGATTAGCTTAATTTCTTCAGCACTGACAAGGCTTCAGTTCTATTTATGGTCAGAAAAGTTCAAAGCATATTGGCAGGATGAAAATGAACCTAAACACAATACTAGAATGATAAACTTCTCAATATAGCTCTACAGTATGAGATGCATACAAGAGTGCCTCCGTGGAGGGTGATTGAAGCAGAATAAAGCGGGTACTGAGGAATGGGGCAGAGAATGCCATCCTTCTCCGACCTTATCAATAACTGCATCATCATATGAACCTGAAAAAAGGATGGGTGGATTATTCAGCGATTACAATTCTTTCCCCAATAGTTTCCTACTGAATTCCTTTGTGTACATGACTAGAAAGAGAAAAACATATTCACCGCAGGGCTTGCACCATCAGTCAAGAAAATATCATTTGGATCAGCTGGATATCCATCGCGAGCTTCAATACCAGAAGCAATTGTATCACGTAATCCTTTGATACCCTGATTTCATCAAATAAAAAGAAATATAAATGATACATCCGCGATAGACGTGTCCCATGTTATTCCTGTTACAAAGATTTCGAGTGACAGATGTATTACCTGACTATGACTATATGCACCAGTTGCTCTTCCAGGAATTTGATCGAGGATCTGAAATGCCCTTTCTATGGAATCGGCACTACAAAATTCATCAGAAAAAGACAGAGAATATGGATGTCACTAACCAAATATTTAAACATTTTTGCAATACTTAGCAAAGAACTTTTTAAGAAAGCAAATCGAGGATAGTTAGATCTATATTTTTTACTGTCCAATTGAGAAAGCAAACGAGGGCAAGAAAATCAACGATAGCCAAAAAATTACATTTAACATAAGCAGTCAAAAAGGGAAGTTCATGGGAATCCTACATTTAATTAATGCGACTCTCTCTTTCCAGTCAAGATAGTTGATAGTCAAATTATTGGAAATGTTATTTATAGAAGGCAACATTACAAGTAGAGATTTGAAAAGGCACTTAAAAAAAAAGGAAAAAAAACACACACACAAAAACTTGTGGATACAAGCCTTCCTTCAACCCTGGTTCTTTTGTCTTGCTCATCCAATGTATTAGCTTCTCTGTTTTTGGTTCAAGAACGATATTTGCATGGTATCCAATACTCATAACCTCCCATATATACTGATTTTTAATTGGAATTTGGGATTTGTAACTCCTGATGACCTATCATTACAATTACATGCTGAAACTTCAAAATAAAAATAAATTTGAAGACGAGGCATTCAAGATGGAGAACTCTTAATTCTTCTGAAAAGATCGTAAGCAACTTTTGTATATTCTTGGAACTCCAAGAAGCATTGGAAAGGGTCGTAAGACACTATGACTATGCTGAGACAGCATAGCAAACAGGTAGTATAAAAACTCTACAAATTATTCTACATACCCTTCTTCAATTAACAAAATTGAGATAACTAAGCCTCCGTTTGTTTCTCATTTTTCATCCATAAAAATGAAAAAATTGACCGTTATCCATCACATCAAGCCATCAATTTTGAATTTCTATCTCGTGGGGGGCCCAATAACGACTATATTTTTCATTCTCATTCTACACTAATAGGAATCAAACGGGCCCTAAACAAAGAATTAAACATGGTTGCAATGATAGTTTTGAAAATAAGAGATATGAGTAAGTTAATGGTTCTTGAATTCTTTTATTGAACAACCAAAGACAAGGCAGAATAATTGAAAGCGTTCAACAAAAGAGTGAAGCGGCCAGATTACATAGAGGTAATTGGGAAAAGGAAGGGGACAGGTAGTCAAAACAACATTCCTGGATTTTCCCTCTCATAAGTTATTTTCCCTGGTCTCTCTGATACCTTTTTCCACTTTGCCTTCCTTTGAAACTAAAATCAACTTATTATAGTTTAATTTAAAAAATTGAATTTGGATCCTAAAAGTTCCAGTAGTGCCACTCTAGCATGCCTCTAAGATGCCTCCAGCGGGTTCCAAAAGTGTCCTCAGCAGACCCCTGATGTGTCCTCCATATGTATGAAATTAGAAAGTAATAAACATACTTTTGCAAACATGTCTAACATGTGTCCCAGATTCGGAAGTATGCTTGTGTCCAACAAAGACACTGGATGATAATGTGGCCCGTGTAGACAGTATATGCTCTCTTTTGAAACAATTGAATAGAATTTGTGGTAGCTAAACGGTTATGAGCTAGGTGATTTTATCAACTATTAGCAGGAAGCAGTTTATTTTATTTACACACGCTTAACATAGAACTTCCGTTGCTGTTACAATGCAAATCGTCAATTTCATAATGTGAAATTTAGGTCATAGTTTATTTCGCCTTGTACCTAAACAAACCCTGCGTTTCAGCTCTGTCCAATATGGTAGGATGATCGCATAATGCAAGGACCTGAAATAAGAACAAAATTTAGATTCGCAGAGAGAATAAGAACAGCAGTAAAATAGTATTGGTATTTTCTGGAGAACAAATAAAGATCATCAAACACACCTCTCTAAAAAAAGTGATTGGCTGCTGACCCAGGGATTGAGGATTTCCAATGTTGCAGTACAGTATCTACCAGTCATACAAAGAGAATAAAAAAAGCAGCAAAACTACTTTTCAGATAGTGGAAAATCTTGTTTAAAATGCACCAAAAGGGTGTAAAAACTAATATATGCAAACTAAAGACCAAAACAACATAGACTGGGATGGAGACTTTTCTTCCATAATGAATTTAGCTGAATAAAAGTTCACCCACACTCCATATTGAGACTCCAGAGGACAGTATCTTTTCTCCTTCCACCATTTTACTCCTCCCTTTATTCTTCCTCCATCATTGTTAAACTATACTCTTTATTAATGGGTAAAATTATAAACTTACAAGGTCAGATTCCAATGTAAATATGTTCCATTCATGGAATTGCCTAGCAGATAGCAACAAAAATAATTTCTGACACGGACATAGGTTATTTTCTTCTTTTTCGCATATGGAAAACAATGATAGGGAAGAGAGGGGAGGAGGAGGAACCCGACCAATTAATGGACAATTCAAAGCTCTTTTGACAAAGCTCTTAAATTGGTGATTCCAACCACAAGATACCTGCAAGCCTTCTTAAAAGTTATAAGCTTCTTGAGCCTATTTGATGATTCACAACCTTATAAGCACTTTAAAACAGAGGCACCCCACCATTTCTGAAAAGTTGTTATAAGTACTCACAGTTCCTACATTCTTGAGTTTATTAGCAATCTCAAACACTCTTCAAAGTTCATAAGCACTTCAAGAGCCAATAAGAGCTTAAGGAGTGTATTAAGCGGTATTATATGAAAAAATTAGAGTTCATAAGTACATGTGCAGTCTCTTTGTCGTGCTGAACTTTCTAGGTATAAACACCTGCTAAGCACACACATAAAAAGCAGACGTGTATCGAGGAGAAGGAAAATATGCATTTCCAAGATAACTAGTAATTAAGTATAATGATGAGTACCTCATCAAAGCTGCGAGAACCTGGGTTCTCCTTCAACTCTTCTTGTAATTTCTGTCAGAAGTAAACATGCTACCCAAGGTCACCCAGAAACAAATCCTAAGCAAAGCTATATATCCATGAACATAACATGTACTAGCATAATCAAACCTGAGCAAGGGTCACAATTTCTCCACGGACAGCATACTCGCAGTTCAAAACCTGGAAAAAGAGTATTATTTAATTAGGTCCTTCCAACAATTTTCTGGAAGAATTATTGAATGCTGAAATCTAGAAGTCACTCCTTCAACCAAAAAAAGAAAAAGAAAAAAAGATGCTATTACAAAATAAAAGCACAGAAATGATCGAGTATAAAACAAAATAAAGGCAGCAGTGAAAAGGATGCATTGACCCCACACACTCCGTCCCACGTAGAAACCAAAACCGCAGTAAATAAAAAGAAAAGGGTGAAATCGTGATCAAGCACAGTAATAAACAATCGATGCAAATGGATATTCAATAGTAAAACTAAATTGAACCCATGATTAAAAAAAACTGCTACAATAGTCAAATTAAAAAAATGATAATGCACTAAAACCCAGTAAAATTACAATTAAGTCTCAAAATCCAAGAGCCCAGAAATCCCAGAAAACTGAAATCGGTGATAAAGAAAAAGCGCATCAAAATCAAAAACTAAAACGAAGGATAGATTTACCTTGGGATTGATTGTATCAAGCGTAACAGGAGTGCCCGAATAATCAGAAGCCATTGAAGGATCAACACTAGTGGTGTTCAAAAACCGAATAGGAATAACAACAGAGGATTGAGATTGAGATGAGGGAAAAAGTGAACAAGTGCGATGCCGCAACACGCAAGTGACCAAATTTTTTCTTCTTTGAGATGTCAGATTTCTTGATAAGTCGGCTACAAATCGTCGCATCGCAAATCTGAACTGCTTTGGCGAGACACGGTTTTAAAAGCACTGTGGGCGATGAGTTGACTTTCTTGTTGCCCACACAAACAGCTGGAGTATTCCTATGTGCTTAATCGACGCTCACCTTCGTAGCTAGACTACCTAAGTGTTTTTGGAAAAGAGAGAAAAGTAAGTTAAATTTACTTATTTAAATGGAAAGTATGGAAAAAATGGTTAGTGTGAATTATGGTAAACGTATTTCTTCCAACTAGGGTGCTCGGCATTTAATTTTTTTTTGAACGAAAACAATTTTATTATGCTCAATTGAAATTTTGGGACGATAAATAGAAGGATAAAATCTAAATTTATGCACAATTATCTACGTAATTAGAAAAGTCTCAGGCTCGTAGATTTGAATATTCCTGTTTTGTGAAAATTAAAATCGAAAGTTTAATTCAAATCAAAGTCAACAATTAATTTTAATCGCATATTTTATGGAATCCACAACCTTTCAACTACAGGTTTCAACTTCTATCAAAATTCACTAAAATTTTGATTTTATTCCCTCCCACCGAAACATTAGAGACTTATCCACAGTTAGAGATGACAATTTTCCCCGCCCCGCCCCGCCCCCGTGGGGCCCCGCCCCGAATGGGGCAAAAAAACCCGCCCCGAACGGGTTGGCGGGGNATTGAAGAGTAATGTTATTAATATTGATGAATAAATTATATGCTGTAATAAATAAACATATTTGCCTTTAATTATGCAACATTTATTAATATTGGTGTAGATGGGCCCTAAGTTTCATGGCAAGGGCTTTCTAACTTGTGTGTTTTTTCATGAAAAAAGATCAGCATGGCCACCTTTTTTGCCCCTTTCGAACAATTTAAGAAGCGTTTGATATGCTGTTTTCAATTTTACAAAATATTCAAAACTTGTTTAATCTAATATTTTGGAAAATATATTTTTGAAAAAAAAAATGAAACTTATAATATAAAATTCAAAATACATTTTTGACATTTCGAGTGTTGTCAATAAAAACGCTAAAAACAATCAAAACGTGAAAAAGAAACATTTAAATAAAATTCTAAAAATTAAAGATTCTAAAAAATATATAAAATTCTACAAAAAAATTATTTTTTTATAAAAATAAAAATTTTAAAAGAACAAATTCAAAAATTGTAAAACAAAAATTTTGAAAAAAAAATCTAAAATTCTAAAAAATTAAAAAGTCTAAATAAAACATTAAATTCTAAAAAATTAAAAATAAAATTCTAATACTCGAGAAAAATAAAAATAGTCCGAGCTCTTATTGGTTATTTAAATAATATTTTTTAATGAACACGGATAAAAACTCTTAGTCCGCATCATTAATCCTTAAGTTTTTATTTCTTATATTTTGCCAACTTAGTTTTGTCATTTATTTTTATTTTACTTTTGTAGCGAAAAAAGTTAAGATTAATTAACTTTAACATGTACATATTATTAATAATATATTAACATAAAATTGGTCTATTTTACTGAATAATCAAATTTCATGAATTAAATGTTATAAAACAAGTTTTCAAATTACACGTGTTTTCGATTTTCTATTTTAAGAACGGTTTTTGAAAATGACAAATCAAATGCGATTTCGACAATCTTAAAATAAACTCTCAAAATGGAAAATTGAAAATGAACTCACAACTCTAAGATAAAAATTGAAACGCAAACCAAACAGGCCGCTAATTGCCGCGCTACAATGTTATGATACAAAGGTTCTGGGCCATTTGTACGTTTTCCAAATGTTCAATTACAATTTTTCATAATTAAACTTAAGATCACATTAGTCATTTTTAGGTTAGGAACGTCCAAACCAAGAAACAAACGTTCCGAGACTATTTGCACACTGAAGGCAAAGATGAGGAACCATTTTGTGCAAACTGCCCAAGAAATTTTTAAGCACTCTTGGCAGAGTGAAATGTGTTTTCACTTAAAAGTTTATTCAATATAGCTATACAGTCACGCAGAATGGTCGTATTTCCCTTTTATTAAAATGTGAAGTTGATGAAATTCTCAAAAATTTAGGAGCTGGTTTGGTAGGGATTTTTTGGTGGAAGAATTGATTTTGAATAGTGATATGATGGGAAATGTGTGGTTGAAAAAGAAGATAATATTATTGATGTGATGGAAAATATTATTTTATTGAAGAATGTGTGGTTGAAAATGAGAATTGATTTACTGTAAAATTGGAGAATTCGTACCAAACGGGGCCTAGATTTTATTGTCTATATTGGCAAAGAAGATTATTGTATTTAAATAGGCTAGAAACTCTCATCAACTCTACCAAGTCCGTTGAGAATGCTTAAATTGGGTTAAGTATCGGAGTTTTCATTGAACCAATCCAATTGTTACTCATTTCCCTCTATACTGTAAAATTTTTCGAGTTACCATTGAATTTCAAAAGTTTTTCGAGTTGCTAATGAATTTACCCAAATATTATTATATTCGTCACTTTGTCCTAATCGTTTTAAAAGTTAATAGACTTGATGATATGGTAGACGAAATATTTAACTAGCGTTGAAAGCATGTAACGTGTAAATTCATAAATTGATTTGTCAAGAATGCCTATATTTTTCAAAATTTCTACAATTAGTACTTATGAAAAATTGACAAAAAAATTGAGAAAGTAGACATTATTTAGAAAACGAAAGCGGTAAACACATCTCGCTCTCTCTCCGATTGGGACATTTTCAGTTAATTATGACAAAGGTATATTGCCTATGTTTGACACCCATTTTATGAGAATGAGAAATTTTGGAATAGCGAGTGGTGAGAGAATGTATGGTTGAAATGAAAAAAGAGGAAAAAATGAGAATGAGAATAGAATGGATGCCAAACAGAAGATTTCGACAAAAAAAAAAAAAAGGATTACGGTGGAAATGTATTCTAACGAGGAAATCCTCCGGAGCTTTCTTCTTTTTTTCCTTCAAGCAAAAAGTTTACCCTAAAACACAAACAAAAAAACTCCAAATTTGCCAAAAATAGTAAAACAAATTATATCACGACTCATCTCATAAAGATAATCTATAAATAGTGAATTCCATATAAATGTTACATCAAAATCACAATGTGTACACAAATTAATGTTACATAACCCAAATGGTAAAATAAGCAAAAGTGTTACAATGTGCATCGATCAGTTTCCTATTCTTTAGGTTGATTCAAATACCACATTTGCATCAGGCAACCACGAAGCACCATCAATGAGGAACTGTACAGTGTATTTTGAGGCCTCCGTCGGTGTAAGAGTGGGCTTATATCCAGCCCATTTAACCCTATCAGCCACACTCGATCCACGCCCAGTATTCCGATACTCGGCATAGAAGATACTACTAGGAGGATCCACATTGCTGACCCATGAAATCCAGCCCTGTGGTCTCAAGAACCCACCAATTTCGGTCTCCATAATAACTGTTGTAGAGAAATCCTTCCAGGGCCGGCCCAAATACGTCGGGGCCGTAAGGTTATCCAATGGGCTCATGGTACATCTTTGAATAGACATGCCACTGTTTTGATTAGGGTCCTTCTTGCCCTGAGCAGTTATAGTCACAAATTGGTTAGGCAGTGGTTGTCTGGGCATAATGTTGCATTTTTGAAACACCACGGCCGAGTTGCCGAAGATGAAATCAATTGTACCGGTGATATCACACTCGCGGTAGAATTGCCGGTTCGAGTGTGCATAGAGGGTGTCTTGGAAACCGTCGAATGAGCATCGGTAGAATACAGACATATCAGAACCGGACCTTAGGGCAACTGCCTGATGCTTTGTTGCTCCCGCCGTGTTTTTGAACCCGATATCTCTTGCGATGAATCCTTTGCCCGCAGCAGCTGGTAATGACAAAATGTAACAATCATCAAATTTCTAGGAAATAGAATCGGAATTCAAAATTTTTAAATGTTATATCTAAAAGATGATTGCCCTCAAGTTTCCTTGTTTTGCATTGACAAGTTCATCAAAATGTTTTTTTTAAGTACATTACTGGTATCAAAAGAACGAGAAATTGTCAAAGGAACAAAGAAAATTAAACTTGTCTTTACGCTATGATGCAAAGCATTAAACTAAATTATTCACGTTAGGACCAATCTTGTAATCGAGATAGTGGCACAGAAGGCCGCGTACTGCCCAGTACAATCTTGATAGTGTCCAACTTACCATTATTTTATTATTATTCGCACATTCGGTTCTGTACAGAAATCGTCAAAATTTTCACTAAACCGTCGCACCCCACTTTATAAAACTAGGGTTAGTTTCCCAGCTTGGACTTGTTTCGAACAATTTGAAACAAGATTGTTTCCATGAAGATCATGTGACGATTTAACTTCTAAGGAAAATTTGGACAAATTTCATTGTTGGAGATGATATGCAATTATAATTTGGACAAATTTCATTGCAGGCCCATAACCACTTAGCCAAATGAATTATCATGATATTGACTCTGAAGAATAATAATGTAAACCTAAATTGCACATGGTGGGGGACTGCATTCTGGGACAAACACACAAGAATGCACCAGTGTTTAATGCATCAGATCACATGGCAACACCAGTGTTTCCTAAATTCTGTTTCTTAAGGGCCTAAGGCCATCCCCATCTGCTTAGGACCCACCCACCCCCCAAACCCGGAATTTTCACATGTCGTGTTATACCCCCAATCAAAATTTTCGAAGTTTGATATAAAAGAATAAATTCTAGACAAGATTACGTGTATATCATTTGAATATCTCAACTTCAACACTTTAAAAATAGTGTCTGCCAAACTCGAACCTAAAACCTTTGCCTGTCCCGGTACCATATTAAGCTTATGTTTGGTAAGATTAAGATTTTTAATCTTAGTCGATATTTAATTTTAACCACATATATAATAGGATTCGTAACTTCTTCAGTCATATAATTGATCAATTTTTAGCCCTAAACCCTAAGACCTAAAATTTTAACTTAAAAGGCCGATTTTTTTATTTTTTTTTATGGACAAAATTTAAGAAAATCAGTAACAAAAAGTTCATTAAACGAAATGTAAATGAAAACTTACCAAATGTGGCTGTGGAGAAAGTTGGAGTACCATCGACGAAATTCAAGCTGCCGGAAATAATGGTGGCCGTCTTTCCATCGCCGTAGATCATCACATTCCACAAAGATTTATCCAAAATCACATTCTCTACATACTCACCAGCCTTAATATATATAACAAATCTTGTTTTGCTCTTCTTTGGAATCTTTGCCACCGCCTCTTTTATAGTCTTCACATCGCCGCCGTCCTTCGCCACCGTCACATCTGGCCTCGGCATCGCCGCCTGGAGGAGCCGTCGGTCACCTGCCGAAACCCATCTGGGAAACCCAGAATATATAGTCCCCAAAAGCTTTCTATGAATCGGAAAACCAAAATCTCCAAGAATTCCGAGCAGTTTCGACACAATGGCCAAGCTATTGCTGGCGTATTCAGTTGAATTCTTCATCAGCAGCCTCACATCTTCAACTATAGTCGCGTTCGCTTCATCGAGAGCATCTAAGCACGTTTCTTGATCTGTAATAATCGTGCTTAGCCATGTTTTTAGATCGGCGATCTTGGGTACCGAAATCAACTTCTCTCCATTATCCACATTCATGGTGGAAATAGAATCGTTAAGATAATCTACAGCTTCATCCAACACGACATTACAGACTTTCAGCGCCTCTTGAACCTGTGTATCCTTGGTTCTGTTCATCCATTCCTCTGGGAATGTAGACAAATTCTCAAGAGAATCCATAACCACTTTTAAAGAAAACAGAAAAATCTTTTCTGGGTCAGTGGAATTTGAGGAGTCCATTGACGACAAGCTCGTGAAACACGATTCTTGATACTGGGTCACACTGCAAACAGCTTTGATTGCAGCTGCTGAGGAAGTTGGAGTTGAAGGCACCTCATTGGAACCATTTTTGTTCTTGTTATGAACAAGGGTTCCAACTACTGCTCCAATAATCAAAACAACCAAAACTATTAATGAAATGCCGAGAATAATTAGACGCTTACGGGTTTTCCTTTTGAATGCAAGTTCTTCCTGTGGATCGACTTTGCCATAGCCCTTGAATGACTTGATTGTGTCCATTGGAACGAGCCAATTCGGGAAAATGGGATTTTCAGTTTGCTTTGGAAATGGGAAAACTTCAGATAAAGAAATTGATGGATTTAGAGATTCTGAGCCGTGCTCTGTGCCTCATTCGATGGTGGCACGGCACTTTATAGTACAGTAGGGGAAGGGGTGGGGTTTGGGGGGATGAAGGTGGTATCACGCTTCTTCATTGTCTAGAACTTGAAACCGCGGTGTCTTTCACTGTATTATCAAAATAACAAACGCGCTTTTGTATTTTAACATCCTATGCCTTCCAACTTTTTCTTTCATTGCCTAGTAACTTTTTAGACAGATATTTTGATTTTACTTTCACAACTCTGTCCCAAGTAAATCGAGTACTAAGAACAATGCGTGGCATTTTGTTAGGATCTTCCATGTTGGAGAAGACTCGAGTAACTAAATAGATTGTAACAGTGTGAGTAAGATAATATATAAAGTGAAAGAATAATATGAATTAATTTATATGAAAATTTGAGATTGATTGACGAAGGAAGTGGTGGATTCATCAACTATATCGAGCCAATTAAGTACATGGATTAGTAAGGAGGTGTCGAGTGTGCTTGAATAGCACCTCAAATGTAACTTTATGGATTCGATGAAGCAGATAGGTTCAGACCTATTCGAAGTCGAGAAAATGCCAAGCATTCATTTTGTTACATTAGTAGTCGAGGAAGTTATGAACTTCCAAAATTTTGCATATATACACAAACTTACACATTCTCCTTCCAAGTAGAAGTTCTTAAAGTGATCTGGGTTAGAGGAATATTTCACTTCACGAATGATAACGATAGATTGTAAGATACGTGAAGTGTAATTATTTTGGTCAACGTTTTATTTCATTGTACTCTCGTCTTCAAGAGGGATAAGATTTTTTGTTATATTTTAATTATCTCTAATCTCACACGTCTCTGACATAATTATTTAGTCTGACCTTTTCTTCGGAGATTAGTTATACTACACAAAAGAGTATCGTCTAATTAATAATTGAAAGCAATGGTACAGTGGGCTGCTGTAGTTGTACACTTAGTACTTGGCTGCAATTAAATATCCATTTACGCGTCAAATAGTTGAAGTAAAATAACCATTTGGCAATGAGAACAACACACCGTCCCCACGCCTTCAAATTGATAAAATTCTCAACAAAAAGGGATCTTTTGTGGCCTGTCATCATGTCAAACGGACGGCTCTATATCATAGTTCACATTAGGAAATTTTAATTTTTTTTCTATTCAAAAACCATATTTTTATTTGATACGAGAATATACTAAAATAAATAAATTAATTAACATCTTATTCAATACGATTCTTAATCGTACCTACTACTATGTACAAAACGTGAACAAAATGTCTCAAATTTTGAGTCAATTTGTGACATATTCACCAAGCTATGGTTTCACCATATCATTTTTGGATCATGCTACGTGTACCCCTCAAGGTGTACACAATCCTTTACACCCCCTCACATGGAGGGGGGCCCACGATTATTTTATTATGTGTGGGCCACCCCTCCATGTGAGGGAGGTGTAAAGCATTGTGTAAAGCATTATGTACACGTAGCTTTATTCATCATTTTTTACATTCGGATCACTNTTATGTACACGTAGCTTTATTCATCATTTTTTACATTCGGATCACTATAGGACAAGATTTTATTTTTTCATTGTCTTTTACTCTCCAACTTAGAGGATATGCCGATGTTAATGGTGCAGATTATCCCGATTCCCCCATCTATCTCAAAGTTCGATACTATGAAGAAAATTATTTATCGATGTTGCTATATATAACTATATTCGGCACATCTCTTAGTGTTCACTTGAGTGTATTTTTCGTTTAAGTTATGATACGAACTTCTTTTTCTTTAAATAGATGACCACGAGACTAAAAATTAAACCTTATGTTGTTTTAAATGTTTTCAGTAAAATCGATTATCGCCCTTTGCGCTAAAAATCACATACCAAAACATATTGAAGTTTCGGATTGCTAACTATATGTATTTGAATTGAGTCGAGATGTAAATATTTATTTCTATTATTTTGATATAGTTCAAACAATGACCAAATTAGAAAATAATCAAATGTTGTTTTTACAATTAAAAAAGGTGTGTTTTTAAAAAATAATGCAATGATAAAATGTGATTATGATTGGGATCACACTGCCTTGCATGTTTGAGTGCAACCCGTCTCTGATTGCGCCTCTCCACTTGGAAGATGTTGAATAAATTTCCATATGCAGCCATTGAACTTTTAGTGAAATCTCAATTAAGCCCATATTTGACAACCATTATTTGAAAATGATCTTGCTTTACATAATGAGTTATGTAATACCACATGTCACTCTATAATTTGTCAGTTTAAAAACAGTCAATTTTTTCATCTGATCTTTTCAATCCACGCCATTTTATATAATCCTTTATGTATCATTTTTATGTACAAAAAGCATAATCTTATTTGAAAACTCTTTTTTCTATATTCTCATTTTTAACCACACAAATCACTATTCAAAACATTGTTTTCGAGAAAAAAAATGGCCAACTAATAGGGGCTAAGTCACTAAATTTATCTCAATTGATCTATTAAACTTCGATTGAATTTCAAATTTCAAAACTCTATCGCGTTTCTCCGCCTATTGTCCTCAAAACTAACAAACATTATTTAGCCTCAACTTGGTTTTACTAGTAAATATAGATAAAAATTGATGAAATATGTGGTTGAAAAGTTAATAAAAATTATAGATCTCAAAAAATATGTTATTAAAATTAATTGTTGATTTTAAATTAGTCTGTCTATTTAAATCAAACGGGGGCTTAATTGGTTGCCGTAATATAGTTGATATTCAACACCACGAAAACAACATAGTAAAAATGAAAGCCATGACAATGCCTTTAGATTAAAAGTTGAAATTTTTATTTATTTTATCTAAAAAAATTTATGATGCGCATGATGGTAAGTTTGGCATGTCTTATACCACAATTGCATGAAATATACATTACGATATGACTGGCAATTGAGCAATTATACAGCAAATAACATTGTGGTGAAATCTAAAACTAAAAATTGAAGTTTATTGACCCAACTGAAACTAAATGAAAGTTCAATGACTCAATTGAAGCTAGTTAAAGTTTAATAACTCGATTGAAATTTTACTTAGTGGCAGGAAAATAAATTTTTTTTTTTTTTGTTTGAGGGAGATAAGATTATTCAAAACTTAAAAAGCTAAATAATTCGAAAATTACCTTAACCTTCACGAGGCTTGAGAATGCTCCGAAAGTCCCATACAATTTTACCAAAATGGCTATCGGATGGTTCAAATAAAAGAAAACCCACCCCTTATATTAAAGATTTCAGTTCAAAGAGTTGCAATTTCGTCGATATGCCCGCCACGCATAGGTAGAGAAATTAATTCAGGCCCCCGTTTCATGGCCATAATTTTGAGAAAATTGAATTTTGAATAGTAATTTTGTTGGATAATACGTGATTAAAAAGTAAAGAAAAGTTTTTGGTTTATGTGTAAAATATTTTATTGTGTAAATGTGTGATTGAAAATGAGTATGAAAATTAAAAAATTCTGAAATAATAGTTCTCAACAGTGACAATTTTGTCTCATATACTCACCAGTCTTTAAGTTTAGAATCTCTCTTGGTGTATAGAATTTTTGTTTATAGACATTGTACCGACAACATACATGGTGTGAGGTCCGCATAATTTTTTTTTAGAGGAAATTACACCCA
>CAIGRT010035425.1:0-12806 GCA_903798405.1 Fraxinus platypoda
AATAGATTAGATATAAATGAGTTTACCAGGTATTACTATTAGAAAATAGTACCATGACTGCAATTTGAATTACAAATTCCAATTCACTGCTAAGAATCATTTCGTGTTCCAATAAATTATATCTGTGATGAAATCCTCCAAGATCTTACCAAGCTTTTCAAACAACAAAACTGATCAAATGGTCTAAAAAACTTCAGCAAATCTTTTATACCTAGTCACTCGTGTCTTCCATTTCTTCATCACCCCCCACGCACTACAAAAGGCCATGCTTTTATTTGCAGACAGACTTACCTTGATCATAAAGGAGAAGTCATGCAGTAACTTCCAGATCTATTGGTGCAACAGGGAACAGTTATTATTCCCCAAAATAATCCACTATAAATGGACATGAAAAGAATGCACTACTGCTTCTCACTCCCCTATTCCAACCTGGCAGTGCAAATTAAACAGCCACTTGGATGAACCACAAAGTATCACCAGATATAGTGACACGAGTGTTGATGACATTCACACAAAAAGAAAGGCGATGCAATCTCATGACATAAACATAAACAAATACAAATCCGCATTCAGGTAACAAGCAGTCTTAATACATCAAGGTTATAACAACACAATATTATCACTTATTGTATTTAACTCACCACAAAAGGGTTCTGAGTTTTCTCCCTTACGGCAACGTCTGAATCACTATAACAACACTGGATCGGACTTAGCAAATGAAAAAATACGGTATCTTTACTCAACTTTATAGCATATTGGCTAGCAACCCGTCAGCAGCATTTAATAAATAAATTTCAGTAATGCTTATAATCTTGAAGTAATAGGGCCTCAAGTAAAGAAGTATTGATTAATTCTTGAGCCACAATCATCAAAGAGTCCCACAACCTGCAGTTGTATTGTGGAACAGAAAATGGTCATTTGCATAACATCTGACTCTAATCATACAGAAAAATAAGGGGCGGAGTACCGAATCTCATAGACACAACAGATGCTATAAAGCAGAGCCAAAATCCAAAACACGACAACATTAAATCACACAGCGAAGCATTAAAAAACTTCATTTTAACACTGGATAACAACATAAACATAATTGCCACAAAAATCCTCTTATCAACAGAAGGATGTGCTTTTGACATTCAGAAATGCAGAATCCAGAGGATCCAAAATCATCAGAAAAATGATAAGCTAAACAAGCCTTTCCTAGTAAAAGTCAAAACAAATTATTAGGAAGTATTTAAATTATATTGCATAGAATCATAAAGCACACCACCAAACCATCGCACATTCACCAAGTTTTAAAAATAAATATCTTTAGCCAGAAGATTGTAAAAATCACAAAAGAAAATGTCTAGATTCCCAATTAAAAGGGAAATTTAGGCGAAAATTACAACAAAAACTTGAAATAAAAGATTTTTCCGTGAATTTCAAAAATTAAAAGCTTTAAGAAAAAGATCCTCAAAAAATCTAAGAACCCCCAAATCCCCTTTCAAATGATATTCCCCTCCCTGATTCTCGTCCTAATAGATCAAAAAGATCTATCCTGAATCTATACATCAACGAATACATACGCCCATGTACGCACACACGAGAATCCGCAGTAACTCGAATCAACATACAATCAAATTAGGGAATAATTTATTTCAAAAAAATCTCACAAGAATAAGAAATTGAAGGTTCAGAATTACAATTAGGAGAAATTATAGATGGTTCTGGCGTTTGTCATTTGATTGATTGATTGAATTTGCTACGAATTTTGGGTGGAATTTACAAGATAGCGTCCGATGAAAGTGGATTGGAAAATGGAGAAAAGTTGTGTTGGGGTTTCAACTCACAAAGATTATTATTTTAAGTACAAATGTGAAAAAAATATTCTTTAATTTATTTTGTAAATGGAGGTTAAAATTCCACCATTTTCTATGTAAATTGAAAAATAAAAATTCAAGTATCCAATAGGAATGCATTTTTCATGAAATTGACAAAAAAAACAAGCTTAACGTGGTTGTATCTTGGAATTCGAACTCCATTTCTACTTTCGTATCAAACAGTCAAAGTAGAAATTGAATTCCTCCGATATAACATTTTTCATGGAATTTAAACCAATCAAACGGGCACTTAAGGTAATTTTCTTTCCATTTTTATTTTATTTTTAGTAAAGAATTATTTTTGGTAAAAATTACACTCGCACGTGATTTTTGACTTTTCAATTCAAAACTTAGATTTAAGAGTTTTTTGTTCAAAAATTAGGTGATAATTTTGTTGTAAACTCTAAACACAAAGCAATTCACCAAAATATCCGAATGAATGTTATTGAATTCAAAACAAGCTGTTAGCTTATATAAGCCTTACAAAGCGATAAAATTGGAAACAAACAACCCACGTTTTACTTGTTCTAATAACGTGGTAAATGGCTAAGGAAATAGACAGACTCTACCTACATGTCCTAAATAATAGGAATTATTAACTGAATGAACTTTGACAACTTCGACTATAACTCTAACAGCCCCAACAATTCCTCCCCTAAACTGATTGCAATAATGCTTTCAGTTTACTCGTGGTACCACACACACCCCCATTAACTCACGCAGCTTCAAGAACACATCCAGCTTAAGTGGTTTTGTCATAATAACTGCAACTTGTTCTTGTGTGCCACAATGCTTCAACTCAACAACTCCATCTCTGGTCAAATCATGCAAGAAATGAAACCTTACATCAATGTTTTTGTTGCGTCCATGCATGACTAGGTTCTTGGACAGCTTAATGGTAGAACTGTTCACATAATACAGTGGTACACTTGCCTTGAGAATGACCAAGCTTCTCCAATATTCTCCTTATCCACACCCCTTGACAAGCACAAGAGGCACAAACTCTGCTTCAGTAATGGACAAAACAACCACAAGCTGTTTTTTAGAGGACTAGGACACAGCTCCTTCACTGAGTAGAACACATAACCAGAAGTGTTTTTCATGTAATCTACATCTCCTACATAATCACTGTCTGCATATGCCACCAACTCTCCATTACTCTCCTTTCGATAAAAGACTCCCAAATCCACAGTACCTTTCAAGTATCTTAACACCCTTTTCGCAGCTTGCAAAGGCAACTCAGTTGGACTTGCCATGAATCTACTAATGAGACACACCACATACATCAAGTCCGGCCTTGTTGCAGTTAGATACATAAGACTTCCGACCAATATATAATGAGCTAGTTTGGCAGGACTTTTATTTTTGCTCTTACTTCTTGTAGAAGAGATTTTGGAAGAAACTGATTTAATTTTTATTTTAAATCTAATTTTAAAAGAACTTTCTATTTCAAAATTTTTTTTAGAAGACGGCACATTGGACCAGTTTCAATTAACAAGATCTTATAAGTAGAAGAATGACTTTCATAAAATTAGTCAAATAGGTCTAAATACAAATTTTGGATCTTAAAAACTCATTTTTACTTTTCAAAAGTCATGACAAACGGGCCAATTTTACAGTGGGAAGAAAGTGAAATTGATATGTAGCAACTAAAGTAAAAAATTATTAAAGTTACTCATAATTAACATTCAAACAGTAACATTTTTTATTTAGTTTCAAACGGTTTTCAATTGTCGAAACTAAATCAAATCATTTTAAATGGTTTTCGTTCAATTCAAAACCCAAAGTAAAAAAAGGAAGAGAATTCGAAGGGCGATAAGATTAAAACAGTTTCCAGGATGAAGGAGCTACTAAAATGGGTTGTTGTTTCCAAGTGAGAAGGGGAAAAGTACATTGGGAGAAAGGTACATAAACACGGATCCTAGTAAAGTTTCGTGTACTGTATCATCCTGTTCTATCGATACTGAATGCTAAACAAGTCATATATGGTTTCAGGTCTTGCAGTTTCAAAATCGAGTAGCTTTAGAAGTTGTACCAGATGATGATGAACTAAGTAATGAATCCTCTAATATCAGTTTCAGATGGGATTTAGAGAGTTGCTCCACTACTTCCTCTGCCTATTTTGCGATTCGACAATTTCAATGGCTTCTTCTCTAAAACTTGATCAATCAATGTATGTGATTTTTGTTACCTCTACTACTCTAGACTTTCAAGATCATTCGGGCACCAGAATGGGGAATTGGATCACCACAGATTCCGAATGTAAGACCTAAGCCCACTCTTTCTCGCATATATATGTATAAGCTCGCAGACAAATACGTACACATATGAGCAAAGACTAACGCTTTTTTCTATTGTTCTGTAGGACAGTTGTTGTGCTAGAGTTGTGAGGCTTGAATTCATGGGAGGTCTACAATGGCTTAATCAAATGTATTAGAGTTGTGTCTAAATGGTATTTTGATCAAGGAATTTAATGTACATTCATCAATTTGATGATGTGAAATGAAATTGTTTAATGAAGATAAGCACAAATGATAATTAATGTTCTAATCAATTTTGAAAAGCCCAAAAACACTATATTAAACACAAGATACACAACAATCTCAACTCAACATAAAGTAAAACTTGCAGAAAGTAAAGGCTGATGAACACATAAGATATTTCGGCCGAAACACCTAAAGTTCGATGACCCTTTTAACACCTAATCCCTGTAGAGCATCCATATAAAATGGATTAAAGATCGATTACACTATGAAACAAAAAATGGAAAAGAAGATACAAGATTGCTCAATATTACAACAAATATAGCCTATCGAAGACTTGTCTTTCAAGTACTCTGAAGATCAAAACCTTTTATTACCAAGAACACTCAAAAATCACCAAACCCTAACAATAGTTATACTAAATAGAAAGATCACTTTGATTCTTCTACTACAAATCACTCGGACTTGTGTATAACACTAGGATTACAAAGGTTTTGGTCTCGAATGAGATTTTCGAGCAGAGCATATCACGGATGGAGAACCCTAGAATATAGGGTTAATCTTCTCTCTCAAAACGAAGAGCCAACAGTCAGAGTGTAATGAACGAAGAGAAACAACCCCAAGTAAAATGTCAAACCATCCAGAAAGTGATCCAAGGACCCGAAATAAGCCAAGTGTTATCATCCAGTTAAACGCGTCAAGAGTTGTCAAAATGCAAAACACGATTTATCAATTCCAAATTTTGGGAGCACAGAGATTCGAATCCTCAACAATCTCCACCTTGCAACCAAGAATTTAGTTCATATGCAACCAAGAGCTTTCTCTAACACTTTATATTTCATTTACTCCAATGTAAAGGTATCAACATATAACAGTTTCAAACAATTTTGAAATTTATTTAAATGTATTATTTTGGTTCCCATATCTGAAGGATTCAATTGGATAATATTCCTTTTGAAATAATATCTCTTATGAAATGATATTTAATGTCCATGTATTTAATCCTATCATAAAACATGGGGTTTTTACTCAAATGTATAGCACTTTGATTATCAAAGAATAGAATTGCATTTTCATCAACGAAATTAAGTTCATTCAACAACCCACTCAACCAAATATCTTCTTTAAAAGTAGTAATGTATTCTACTTCAGTTGAGGACAAAGCCACAACCTTTTGAAGTTGATATTTCCAACTAATAACAGTACCACACAAAGTAAAGAAATAGAATGAAGTTGATTTTCTATTATCCCTATCTCCAACAAAATCAGAGTAAAGCCCTTTAAAGTTACCCCCTTTATTCATTTCAAACATAATACCAAAATCAGAGTTCCTTTCAGATACCTTAGGAGCCATTTTAAAGTATTCCAATGTTCTTTCCCAGGATTACTCATAAATCTACAAACTTTGCTAATGCTATGAGCAAGGTCGGGTCTAGTACATACCATCAAATACATAACAGATCAAATCACACCAGCATAAGGAATTTTAGACATTCTATCAAATTCCTCATCAGTTTTGGGACATAATTCAGATGAAAACTTAAAATAATTAGTAAGAGGCAAAGTTACAGGTTTACAATCACACATGTTAATCTTTTTAAAAAATTTAATCACATAATCATGTTGATTCAGAAATAACACGTCTTTTCTTTATTTCTCAAGATCTACGTAGTAAAGATCTTTTTGGCAGAACCAAGATCCTTCATATCAAACTCAAATTTCAGTTTCTCTTTGATATCTTCAATTTCAGATTTATCACAGCTAGAATGTATCATATCATCATCATAAAACACTAAATACAGAGAATTTTTACCTTCTTTACCTTTATAGTAGATACAAGTATCATAGTTACTTCTTTGAAACCCAAGTTTCAAAACAAAAGTATCAAATCTTTTGTACCACTGCATTGGAGCTTGTTTTAAGTCATACAGTAATTTTTTTGGCAAACAAATAACATTTTCAAAATCTCCTTTATAAAACCAAGAGGTTGTCTCATAGATTTGCTAATCTAAATCACCATAAAGAAAATCAATTTTAACATCTAATTGATCACGCTCCCATTTGAATTGAGCAACAAGAGCAAGAATGCATCTGATAATAGTATATTTAGCTACAGAGGAGAAAATTTCAGTATAGTCTACACCTTCATTTTGTGTAAACCCTTTAGCAATAAGTTTAGCTTTGTATCTAACACTTTTATTTCCCCTTTACCTTCTTTTATCTTGTAAATCCACTTACGATCAATTAGTTTATAGTCTTTAGGCCTATCAACTAATTCTCAAGTTTTGTTTTTAAGAAGAGAAGACATTTCATGTTCCATAACAGCTTTCCAAATTTTAGCATCTTTAGAGTTAATGGCATCATCATACGAGCTTTGCTCATTTTCAAATTGTTCTTGATAAGTAAGTAATGAAACAAAATCATCACAATCAAACCTAGCTGAAGGTCTGTCTGCCTTATCTCCCGATCTTTTTTGAGTTGATACTTATCAAGGAGAAGAGTTGTATGATCAGATTGGCTATCAAGTTTAGCAACTTGATCATTTTCAGTTTTAGTTAAAGGAACATTTTCACCAAGGGCAGATACATCAAATTCAGGTTCAAGATCATCTCCCTCAATAAGAGGAGTCTCCACCTCAATTTGAACATCTTCAATAGTGAAATTATCTTTCTTTCCTTCCAAGAAAGGCATAATAGATTCCTTAAAAATGACATATCTTCTTATTATAACCTTATAGCCTCTTTCATTTTTTACCCACAATTTGTTGCCTTTAACATTTTCCACATAACCAAGAAAATAAATTTAAGTGATCTAGGTTCTAACTTACCAATATTTTGATGAGCATATACAGCACAACTAAATATTTTTAGGTAAGAGTAATCAATATAATTTTTAGACCAAACAGATTCAGGGACTTCAAAATTTAAAGCACTTGTAAAGGTTCTATTAACAAGATATGCAACTGTTTTCATAGCTTCACCCCAAAACAATTTAGGCAAACCAGAGCTCAAAAGCATGCATCCGACCTTATTTAATAAAGTCTTGTTCATTATTTCAGCAATTCCATTTTGTTGAGGTGTATATGTTACAGTTCTATGCCTTACAATACCATGCAATTTATAGAAATTATCAAACTCATAATTGCAGAATCCCAAGCCATTATCAGTCCACAAAAAATTAATTTTTAGATCAGTTTGATTTTAAAACTGGGTTTTCCTTTCTTTGAAAACAGTGAAGGTTTCATCTTTGGTTTTCAATAAAAACACCCATTTTTTTCTTGAAAAAACATCAATGATAAGAAAATAATATTTAAAACCAGATAAAGTAGTCACCGATGCAGGACCCCATAAATCAGCATGCAAGTATTCAAGATTCTATTTAAATTTGTGAGTTCCAGTAAGAAAATGTAATTTGACTTGTTTACCAATTAAGCATTGTTCACAATTAGAGAAATCACCAATATTTACTTTTCCAAATACTCCTTTGTTTTATAAATATTTCGGACTTTTCTTGCCAATATGGCCAAGTCATTCATGTCATAATCTTGCAAGAGTAAAATTTTCATTTAAAGCAGCTGTAGCAAACCAAGTAAGGGTTTTGCTTTAAGAAAATAGAGATCACGCCTGTTAGGGGTGCTGATGATCAGATTATTGCCCCTACAAATCTTAATGTTTCATTGACCCAATTTTATGTCAAACTCCATGTCATCTAACATGCTTAGAGACACAAGATTCCTTTCTAAATCTGGAACATATCTAGTTCCTTTCAAAAATTGGACATTACAATTTTCAAGTAATAGTTTTACGGTTCCTATTCCACTTATTTTGGAGGTCGTGTTATTTCACAGTATAACTTGTCCACCAGTGATTTTTTCTAATCCAAGAAAACAATTTTTATTTGGGCACATACGGAAAGAACAACCTAAATCTAGTATCCATTCATCACTTAGCTTCTTTTCAATGTTAACAAGAACCAACCCATCTTTAAGCTTATCTAAAATATAGGCTATGTCTCTTAGGGGTGCTAATGATCAAGTCATTCCCCCTAAGAATTTTTATGTGTCCTAGACCCAATTTTATGTCAAACTCCATGTCATCTAGCATGCTTAGAGACACAAGATTCCTTTCTAAATCTGGAACATATCTAGTTCCTTTCAAAAATTGGACATTACAATTTTCAAGTAATAGTTTTACGGTTCCTATTCCACTTACTTTGGAGGTCGTGTTATTTCACATTATAACTTGTCCACCAGTGATTTTTTCTAATCCAAGAAAACAATTTTTATTTGGGCACATACGGAAAGAACAACCTAAATCTAGTATCCATTCGTCACTTAGCTTCTTTTCAATGTTAACAAAAACCAACCCATCTTTAAGCTTATCTAGAAAACAATTTTTATTTGGGCACATACGGAAAGAACAACCTAAATCTAGTATCCATTCGTCACTTAGCTTCTTTTCAATGTTAACACAAACCAACCCATCTTTAAGCTTATCTTTATTGTAGACTAAGACAACATTCTCATCATTAAATCTCTTTTCTTTTGATTAATTTTTCTTCTCTTTATCAATTTTCCATAGTAATAGCATTTCTTGCCTTTTGTCTTATTTTTGGATTTATTTTTATCACTCCATCTATTTTTATTTTCATTAGTGGTCCTAGAGTGATAATTAGATTTACCAAAAGCCTTCCCTTTAGCTAATAGATTATATCCATTTTGACTCTCTTTAGACTGGGATTTCATCTCTAGAACTTTGTTTCTAAGGGCATCTATAATTATATCAGTAGAAAGTTCTTCCCTGCCATATTCTAGAGCATGTCTCTATGTCTGTCACTATGGAGTTTAACAGAACTACAATTATATGATCTTTTGAAAGTTTTTCATCACATTGGCCAGTCATGGGTAAGTTTTGTAAATCTGTTCAAGTTTTCATCTAAATCAATTGAGGGATCCATTTTAAAAGAAAATAATTGTTTTAACAGATAACATTTATTTGGAGTTGTCTTAAGTAACATATTTAGCATGAAGTTTAGTCCACAATTTAGAAGCAATTTTTGTATTACCAACATTTTTAGATAAGTACAAAAAATAGCGCTCCAAACAAATTCTTCAAATTCAGTTTTCTTTGCAGGAATTAAGTCAGCAGGCCAACTATCGTCTAGTGCCCTAACACATCTCATTTTTAATAGAATGTCCTTCATTTTTTGAATCCACATATTGAAATCACATTTTCCATCAAACCGATTAACTTTAAACTTAGCAGAAGCCATATTATAAACAAGTATAATTCACAAGTTGAAGACAATTTTCACAAATTTGCAAAGAATAGCAAGAATACAGATTGATATCAATCACAAATCGCAGTAATACACTTTGTAAAACAAGATTTCACAAATTTAGCAAGTTTTAATCTCAATCAAGGGACATGCAGGGCAAAACCACACAAACAAAGATTATAACTCGATGTTTCAGATATTTCTCCTTCAAGATCCTCTAGATACACACCTGTACTGAATTTATCTCAGATTCCCAGGGCTTTATAGGAGCCTTTAAACAAAGATTAATCTCCAGGAGGTTATAGTGTTCAATAAATTAAGGGAAAAATTAAGAAACCATAATTTCTGAAAGTAAACTTTACAAAAATTAAAGATCTCATCCAGCGAGTTTATAAAAACTTGATAACTTTCACTTTTGCTTAACAACAGTTCCAAAAAAAAAATAGATTTGCAACAGATTTCACACTTTCTTCAAGATCTGGTATCTTATTATGTAGATCCAGGCTCTGATACCACTGAAAACCCAAAAAAACACGATATTAAACTCAAGATACACAACAATGTCAACTCAATAGAAAGTAGAACTTACAGAAAATACAGATTGAATACAGAAAAATTTTCGGCCGAAACACTTGAGGTTCATTGACCCTTTTAACACCTAATAATCTATTGAGCATCCATAAAAAATGGATTAAAACTCGATTGCACTATGAAACCAAAAAGGGCAATGAAGATACAAGATTGTTCAATATTACAACATATACAATCTATCGAATACTTATCTTTCAAGCACTCTGAAGATTGAAGCCTTTTATTGCCAAGAACACTCGAAAATCACCAAACCCTAACAATAGTTATACTAAACAGAAAGAACACTGAGATTCTTCCACTACAAATCACTTGGACTTGTGCATAACACTAGGATTACAAAGCTTTTGGTCTTGAATGAGATTTTCGAGCAGAGCATATCACAAATGAAGAGCACTAGAACAAAGTTAATTTTCTCTCCCAAAACGAAGTGCCAACAGTCAGAGTGTAATGAACGAAGAGATGCAGCCCCAAGTAAAATATCGAACCATCTAGAAAGTGATCCAAGGACCAAAAATAAGCCATGTGTCATCATCCAGTTGAACGCATCACCATTAAAAGAGTTGTCAATATGTAAAACACGATTTATCAATTCCAAATTTCGGGAGCACCAGGTTCGAATCCTCAACAAGTTTCTAGTTTTATTGACGATCTTAGAAAATATTTGTATTTTACCAAATGATCCAAATTTCTGAGGTACTCTTTGGACAGTTATAGTCACACATTGTCTACAACGAAAAAGAAGCAGAAATTAATTTGAAGAAATCTTAACCTCCATATAAGCAATTGGGTCCTTTTAAAGCTCAAACGAGCATCCAAATTCCCAGATATGTGTGCTCAAAACAAGTCACCATCTTATAGGACATGTTAAGGGATAGATTCCATATCAATTAAATATCAAAACTATAACCAATGATAAAGGATTGTGTCACTCTTCTTAATAATGATGATATTTTAAGATGAGATTCTAAGTCTTTATATGGTATTAAAGCCTTTTAAACTCAAATAAGCAAATTCAATCCGACTAAGACTCAAATGAACCACCATCTTGTGGGGCATATATGGGGTAAATCGTGCATCGGTTGAATCCAAAAATATATGTCAATATGTAAAGATTTCGATAACTTTTAATAAGATTGACCTTGAAGATGGAATTCGTGTATTGATAATAAAATACAAATATATCCATGCTACTTCGTCCTCGCATACGACTAATGATCTTTTTCCGCACAACATCTCCTCGGACGGTTGTTTGTCTCTATATTTTCCCTTTTAGTTATCTCTAACTTTTATTTTCGCATGACACAAATTTTTGCTATAATAGTTAGTTTGTTTTATAATTTCTTCCTACGCATACTCTTATGCTTCACTTGAATGTATTAATTTATACGCTCTTCAAAAGATGAGTTTCTATCGAATTTCTCCTTACGTGGCCAAATATAATCCATGAAATATAAGTAAACGTGTGTGATTAGCCATTTCATAATATGTTGAAGCCAATCTAGTCTCTTAAACTATCGAGAAACACAGGGAAGGGATAGAGCGAGGAGCAAGGAAAATGGGAGACATAACATAATAGGGTTCGAGAGTGGACGATGGGATAACATGTCGCTAAGGGAGTCGAGTACACTCGTTCAGAGAAATTTAAGGAAAGCAACAAAATGGACGACATAACATCGAAAAGGCTCCTGCTTTTTTCTCTATTTTCTTTAGAAAATAATTAAGAAATCTATGGACCTCGGGATACCAAAAATGATGTATTTATTTCTCCTCTTATTTTTTGGATGCAGTACATAGAAATTCTTGTTGCTGTCCTAATTCCTTGTCATGTTCGACGATTCCTATCCTATACTACGAATGAGACAGAAACGGTAATTGTTTCTGCAGCCGTATTACTCAACTGTCAACCAACTACCATTCCTCTCTATTTCCTATTTATCCAACCACCATCCCCCCAATCCCCCAACACTGAAGCCTCAAAAATGGAAGACACCATTTCCTAAGCTGATTATTCATGGATTCCTCTCTTCAATTCTTCATAATAAGGCCAATCTTTGTCCGCCTCTGTTACTTTTTAGGAGGCCTACATCCTATAGGAACTGACCACAGGAGACTGTCCCTTGGCACGGAGGTCCTGAGTCCCGACACATTCGGGCTATTTTCCATGGAAGAAACAAATTGGGATTATTTAGACTTAGACCTTACAGAGTTGATCCTTTCCGACCTCCCTATCCCCTCCATAGTCCGTTCATCTTTAGTCTGCAAATCCTGGCAATTGATAATCACCTCCTCCTCCAAAACCCGTGTTTTGGCTCGAAAAAGATGCTGTTTTTTTTTTAATTTACGGACAAAACAATGTTTTCCTCAAGAACAACAAGCTTTTTGCACCCAGAATGGAATGAATGGATCAAACTCCCAGTCTCAGCATCCTTTTTGTCAAAAGACTTGTTTACTGGTTCCAATGGATTTTGCTTCACTATCACACCCAGGAAAATTTCAGTTTCAAACCAGTTTTAAGTAATTCCTGGAGCCGAACAGGCCCTATCAGATTTTCCAGGTATAATCCCCTAATTGGCAATGTTGATAAAAGTTGGAA
>CAIGRT010035426.1:0-10098 GCA_903798405.1 Fraxinus platypoda
ATGGAAAACAACGCATCTTGTCGGGTTGCTGAAATTGGTACGGTCAGATTGAAGCTATTGGATGGGATAATTAGAACACTTGGCTAGGTTCGACATGTTTCCGAATTTGAAGAAGAATTTCATCTCGTTGTCTATCCTTGATTCAAAAGGTTATGAGTTCTTTGGTGGAGGTAGAATTTTGAAAGTTTGTAAGGATGCCCAGGTTGTATTAGAAGGACAGAAAATGTCTCAGTTATATATCTTGCAGGGTCATGCAGAGTCTCGAAGAGTCAATCAGCACATGTTCAGTACCGTGGTGGACATTCAGTTTGGTACAATACCTTTAGGAGCTCGTAAAATGTCGGATTTGAAGAATACTGCCCAGTGGAGTTTGGGAGATATGGATAATGCCGCTTTGCCACCATCACCTGCGGTGCCATTGTATTCAATTGCTAGGGATGGACCCAATGGAAAAGGGTATGTGGATGAGTGGATGTTGATTTTGTTGAGTATGTTTTAAGTGGAGTAGAAGGTGTTCAATCTAGCAAGGGGCATGCAGTAAAAGCATTTGATATGGATTCTGTTTGGGGTGTGTTACAGCATATTTTAGTAAATTATAAAATTATTATGATTTTTTGAAATCTGAGATAATTCTACAAGAGTAGTACTTGGATTTATTAAAAGAGGTGGAGTATTGTGTTTTGTTGGAGAAATTAATTTTTTTGTTATTGTTGAAGAAGTCAGTTCATTCCTAGGTGGAATTCGTTTCAATGTAGATATTGTTAGAATTTGGGTGTGCCCCGAATTCCTTGTTTGAATTATTGAAGAATTCTAATTGAAGTGCACGTCAAAGAGAATTCAAGTTTGGAATGCTATTGGAGTCATATGTCAAGTTGAAGTTCTATTTTGAAAATTGGTATTGAACTTGAAGAATAATTCAGAATGGAGAAGAACATTATTGGAGGCATTTTGGAAAAATATTGGCCATGACCAGGGGCCAAGGTCGCTGCGCCTAGGCGCCCCGATTATGTTTTTGAACAGATTGGCTGGAGCCCTAGGGTACAGCGCCGCCTGTCTGATGCAAATTTTTCACGTTTTTCATTCATACTTCGCTTTGGACTCGGTTTTTTGGAATTCTACTTCTTCAATACCTCTACCATTAGGGTTTGGACGTCCCCTATATAATCTCTATAAATATTAGGCTATTTAATACAATTTTATGGTGTGAAAAAATAGATTACTAGAACTTTAGCATCCATTGTATTATTATCTCTTATTATTAGTGAAATAAAATCTCATAATTCATCTGCCATATTTTCTTGTCTTCTTTTATTCTTTTGCTTGTAATTATATACTTCATATTTTGTCATATAATTTCAACATCTCAATCCTGTGGTTGATTTTATAATAAAAACTATAAACAAACATATAAGGGCTTGTCCATTAAAAGTTGAAACAAGCATTTCAAATTCCAAGATTGTCATTCTCGTACACCATCTTGCGAAGTATCCCACAACCGATTAAATATATTTATTTTCAATTTAATAGTTTGAATCGATTATTTTCAACGAATTTTGTTTATTGTATATAACATTGAAACTCGTTGACGTCATAAATTTGCAAATTAAAATGGTTTGTCCAAAGAAGAGCTTTTTTTTTTTTTTTTTGCATATCTTTTTCCATAGTCTTGAGACCCGAACCATACATTAACATGGTCAGACTTCTAAGTCACTAGGATACTACTTCGACCCATGAGTTGTTGTTTCAATCGACATGTCAATAGCATGAATTAAAATTTAAATAAAAATATATTTATATGAAAAAAATTCTAAATTAATGTAATAATATTTTGTAACTGGGGATAAGTTAAGGAAAAAAAAAAATCTTCATATTCTTATTATTATTATTATTTTTAAATTCTTCAAATTGAATTGAACAAAAGGTCTCGATTTTATTCTTCTTTTGTATTTATTTAATTTTNTTATTATTATTATTTTTAAATTCTTCAAATTGAATTGAACAAAAGGTCTCGATTTTATTCTTCTTTTGTATTTATTTAATTTTTTGGAAATCTAAATTAGTAATTATTATTCCTCGTTTCATTTCTCTTGAAATTTCTTGTAATGGTTTGATTAAATAATAGAAAATTTCCCTTTAAATTTTTTAATACGCTTATTTCATTTATGACATGCTCCAACAGAAGTAATAATTTGAAAACAGTCAACTATAAGGAAAGACATCATTTTAATTTATTTAAAGATGATTCAATCCCTTTCAAAATTAATTGAATTCGATTATTTGTATAATTCAATAATTATTTATTGTGATTTACAATTATTGCATTGAATTTTCGAACTTATAGATTAAATTTAATATATTTTGTGTGTGTGTGTGTCTTAACTCATAATAAAAAAAACACGTTATTTTCATGTTCCATAGATAGTTTCGATATCTGACCCAATTAGAGTGGAGAAATGTGAAACAATGTCACTTTCAATTACAACGAAGGTGATAGATAATAAATAAAACCACACGCGTTTTATAAAAAAAGCAAGATTGCGACATTTTGCGTCCTCGATTTCCAGATTCAAAGAAATTTCCTTTTGTTTCTGTTGGTTCATCATTAAATTTTGATGATGTACCATTTGAACTCTTTGTGTAACATGGTACACAGTGGTCCAATTTTTGAACGAGAATAGACTTGATGATAGAAGTTCAAGATAAATGGTGCATAGCACATTATTCCATTTCAATCCTCTACCATTAATAAGGACGTACAATATACAATTAGTGAAGATCCAAGAAGCTGTTTGGTAGAAATTAAAATTAGATTTTTAGTAGATTTTGATAAAAGTTTGGTCAAAGAGCTAAGGATCCTATGAAATGATTGGTTAAAATTAATTGTTGATTTTGACTTTGATTCAAGAATGTGCCATTTGATAATTTTTATTTTCTGCCATTCCATTAGTGAAGAGTCGATTATTGTCTACGCAATTCACTTATTGTATTTAAATATGGATTGTCTAGTAAAGAATGGTTTAGCATCGTTGGTGACAAGTGAAATGGCATTGATTCTATAATGAGACGGTTTACCAATATATTAAGTTAGTAAACCTTATCTTCGATAAGCCATGAGATTCACATCCAAATTAAACAATTTATGAAGTTATAATCGTTTTTGAGTGAGGGCAAACATGCTCACAGACGTTGAAATTTCATTATTACCCCCAAGCAAGTGTGAAAATGACCTGGTTTATTTTAAATTAATGAATCAACCTTAACATTATTGGTTTAGTTTAAATTATTTCTATTCAAAAATAGTTTTATTGTTTCAAAAGTTATTGAGATGCTTGATTATGACAAAGGAAACTGTCAAGTTCATAATCTTAAATATTTTTTTTATAAACACAATTATCGAATCATTATTGTAATTGCTGATGGTGTTGAATTGAAGTACACAAATTGAGATAGCTTGTTCACTATGCCTACTATACTATATTATCCACGCTATGCAATTCTAAAGCTACCCAAGACAACTATATTGTCCACGCATATACGGTATCATATATAATGTCCTGAATTTTTTATGAGGATTTAAGTGCAAAGTTTGAGACATCGGGAACAAAATTGGAGTTATTTCAATTCTTGAAGGACTAAAATAGAAATTTAGAAATTAAGATTTTATCAAACGAATGGTCACTTGAGGTTTATTAGTGATAATATAAACCGTTTGAGGATTGTAGTGAATTAAGGAACATAATTACAATATTTGAAATTTCAGGAGCTAAATTGCAATTTATGAAAATTTAAAAGATTATTATGTTTAGACTTGAAGTATAATTTTGAGGACGACTATAGATTATTATTTGAGATCTAGAAGCATTCTTACATGTTTCGTAACTTTGAGGTCCAATTTTGTACTTTGATAAACTTGAGGGACTAATGTACAAATTCTAGGAAATATTATGAATTGAGCTCCAGTTTGTACTTTGATAAACTTTGAGCTCTCGCTCAAGCGACAGGGTTAGCCGGGAATTTTTTAATCACGATTTCAAGGTTTTTTATCCGGCTCACTCAACCCTAACCCTATCATATATTTCCAGAACGTCACAGAACGCAAATTCGAAGGTTGAAACATAGAGAGAACTTAAGAGCTTCATCTTTTCATCTTCTAATTCATTGAGAGACTTCAACCTTCATTGATTTGATTATACTTGGCGGAGAAAACATTAGTTCCTGTTAATCCAAATATCAAGCTTACTGAGGAACACGGAGTTCTTCAAGAATCCATAGGAGATAGACGAATCCACAAAGTCAAGGGTTAGAGAATCCAGGAGGGCTTTGATATTGCAGTCAAGGAATTGGTGCAGGAGTGTGCAATCCAGGACGGCGTCAAAATCTCAGTTAGGAGTTGTTGAAAGGTACACAATCTAGGAGGACTGCATTTACTTCAATCAAGAGGTAAGAAAGCTCGTGTCGTCGTCTTGTTTGGCGGACTGTAAGTTCGATCGTTTATAGTGGATTTTGACTGACAAAGCGCTCGGAGTTTTTACCCAGTTGGGGTTTCTCCGTAGACATTCCGGGTGTTTTTTACTGCTTTATCTACTGTTTTCATATTATGCGGTATTCAAACATAGGGTAATTGGACTGTATGCTTAACCATCTAGAGATCATTAATTAGTGACTTGTTGCTAGTTAATTACAATTTTTAATTCTGTATTTATGCATATTCACCACCTCTAGGTGTAACTTGGGTCGAACTGCATAAATTTCAATTGGTATTAGATCCATATTTCGATTTATAGCCCATAAATTTATCTAGATGAGTCAGTTTCTATATGTGCCTCTGTTTTTTTACGAAAGCAACTATGCCTACTGGAAGGTTAGGATGAGAGCCTTTTAAAAATCCCTGGATAAATGTATCTTGCTTAGTGTAGTAAATGATTGGGCTACACCTAGTTGTACGATTAATAATGAAGTAATTCTCGTTCCCATTGTTAATTGGACTAGAGCGAACTTAGATGACTGTAACTGGAATATCAAAGCCTTACATGCCATGTTTATGGTTGTGTCTGCAGAAGAGTTTAGAAGAGTATCGATGTATGAGATTGTTAAAGAAGTTTGGGACATCTTAGAAACCACACACGAGGGAACTAAAACGGTTAAAAATTATAAACTGCAGATGTTAAACTCTAGATTTGAAGAGATTAGAATGGCGGACGATGAATCGTTCGATGAATTCTATGCGAAGTTGAATGATATGGTAAATTCAAGTTTTAACCCATGTGAAAAGATCCCCGAGTCCAAAATCGTTAGAAAATTCCTTAGATCCTTACCGGAAAGGTTTAGACCTAAGATCACGACGATTGAAGAGAGTAAGGACTTAGACACTATCAGGATAGAAGAACTCGTAGGATTACTCCAAACCTATGAACTTATTATATCTCAACCAACTAAGGTTAAATTAATTGCCATGAATAACGTTAGGGAAGAAGAAAGTGAGTCAACTGACTCTGAGACCCTTTGGGACAGTGAACTTGCCTATTTTGTTAGAAAATTCCAAAAGGCCACGAGGAATAAGAGAAAACCTCAAGAGAGGAAAAATGCTAATCCTAGTAAATTTTTGTGTAAGAAACTTGATAAAAATTCATCTAGGACTTCCAGTAAGAAAACCCAGTATATTATATGCCTGAGTGCAAGGGGTTTGGTCACTATAGGAATGAATGTCCTAATCTTAAGAATAATTCGGGAAAAGGAAAGGGTAAGGCATTAGCAGTGACTCTGATAATGAAGAGTCAGATTCAAGCGATCAAAGTGATACCTCTGGGGGTGAGAATGAAAAAAATTATATGGTGTTCACGTCTAGAGTTAATATTGAATCTGATAAGGGGAATGAGAAAACTGAGAGTGTTAGTTGTAGTGAGGAGTCTAAGAGTGATGAAGACTCTGAGGATGATGAAGATATCCGTGAGTCGTATCGACAGTTGTTCAATGAGAGTCTTAAAATAAAAAAGGTCAACATAGCTGTGCTGAAAAAGCTTAATGGCCTTGAAAGAGAGAAAGAGAGACTCTCAACTGACCTTTTGGACTCTATCAAAAAATTGATCGAGTTGAAACTTGCTAACGAAAACTTGGACGTTAAAGTTAAAAACTTAACAAGTGAATTGGAAAAATCCAATACCCAACTCCAGTCCTATATGAGTGGAACTCAAAAACTCGATCAACTATTGGGAATGAACAAGCATGCTAGTAATAGGCAAGGTCTAGGATATGTTCAAAATGGCAATGACACTGCTGGTACATCCAATACCACGTTTGTTCCCGCAACAAAAACCAGAATTAGGAATGTTGTTAATTCTTCACATAAAGGCATGAACGTTGTAGGATTGAGGTCTACTAGACAACGTAGGATCAATCGTCCTGTGAATCAACATCAACTACCGTGTAGGTTTGTTCACAAATGTCATCATTGTGGTGCACTGGGACACATAAGGGCTGAATGTTGTAAACGTGCGTCGAGAGGTAAAAGTTAGGATATCACTAATAAGGTTAACTTTCTCGCAAATCAAGTTAGCCACCTAATTGAGATGATTACTCAGTTGACTAAAATTACCTCTGCATCCGAAAAAAAATTGGGTTAAAAAGAGTGACCTGAGAGGCCATGAGCCTGATAGCGCTCTTAAGGGTAAGAGCGTCAGTGTACCTTGCTGATTAGGTACTTAGGTACATGCATGTGTATTTTATAGAGCTCATTCATTTGTGTACGCAACTCATTTTTTTCTGTTTTGCATTCTTTAAAAAAAAAATCCTCAACAACAAAACTTTTATGGTACCGGACATGACTTGATATATTTCAAAATTGCGTGTGTGAACAAGTATGCATTCATCTGTTTTGTAAAGCAATTTCCATTACTTGGTTAAGTTTTAGGTGGAGCACTGAGTATAGGTGTTTTCATGTAAAATCCACACAGCACACACTATAATCTTGTGAGTGAGTCTAAACCGCATGTGTGAGAGTTGAGATGACAATCATCTGTTAGTAAAATGACCTTGAACGTGAATTGATCTTATATTAGTTTACCTATGTTCTAATAAAATCTCTTGGAGAAATGAAATAAATTGTGTATCATCTTATATAGTCTTTTTCGAAGTCTAGTTGACTCGAGCAATTAAGCTCGATGGGTTTCTCATAACCTGGTGCCTATGGTCAACTGACTTATGTTAACCGAGCTAAAGCCCGTTACAAGGGTCATCTTAGTCGCTTAATGAAAAAGGGTCGGCACATAAGATGTGAAATTGAGAAATATGATGAAAAAGAAAAATATAAAGTGTTTACAAGGTTGATGATAAAACTCAGGGAGAGAAAAATTGATATAAATAAAAGGAGCATTATTTTTAGGTTCTAATGAACATTGCATTGGTCTGACTTTCATCAGTAGAGGAAAATACTTTTTTAAAAGTGATGTTCTCATGTCCTTTCTCACTAATTTAAGGTGTGGAGTCATGTTCATGAGAAAGTAGTGGCACTTAACACACATAATCCACGTATACACTTTACTCCATTTGGACTTAATTTAAGTACGTGGGAAAATTTCTTAGTGATGGTGCAGTACTTGTGATCATTTGCATCTTTGAATTTATCTACATGTTGGGTATATGTTAAAAAAAGACAGGGCTATTTTTCAAAGTTTTCAAAAATTTAATGCTATTTTTGTCAATAATTTTTTGCCAGCTTATCGCTGAGCAAAGCTCAGGCGATAGAAGCAAAGGCTATCTCGCTAGCCTCTCGCTCGAGAGACAGCCCACCTTTTTGAATTTTGACATTCCTTTTCGCATTTTTGTTCGAATTTTCTCATTTCATCCTCATTTTTCCTCTAAATTCGTCACACCCATTTCATTTCAAAATTGTGAACTTAAGTATCAAGTGAACATCAAGCATCAATTGTTGGGTTGCATTTCCACACAAATTCATCAAATTTCCCAAAATTTGAAGGTAAAAGGCGAAAACCCAAGTTTTTCGATTTTTTTTTTATGTTCTTGGTTATTGTCTTCATTTACATTTTATCATTGTTTGATATCATTTCATTTTTAGCTCTCATTGCATTATTTGGGTGATTTTCATTAATTTTTGCACACTTGGAGCAATTTTTGGCTCGAATGATTGAGTGTTTTGTTGATTGAGGATTTAGGTTTGATGGAAAATGGGTTAGATTTAGTTGGTGGTTTGTGAATGTGGTTGATTGTGGTGGTTTTGGTTGAAACCATGGTTGGGCTCATTGGATTACACTTTCACGCCACGATTTTTATACAATTTTTCGATTTCTTTATGTTTATTGTCGTTTGGTCGATCCTCATTCACACACTTGGTTGCGTTCGAGTTGTTTGTTTAGTTGTATTGGTGTCGTTTATATTGCGGTTGGTGTTGACACCGCGAGGTGACGTCACGTCACCCTGGCATGCCATCACGGCACACATCATGCCATTGCCTCTCCCAGTCATGGTATAGGATCATGATGTCCCGTCTTTATGTCCCTAGTTAAGGCACTGTGTCTCAATGTCACAACATCGTGTCATCTCCGTCCATGCATTGCACAGTTTCTCTATTAGTAGGTCTCTAGTTTTGGTTTGCATCGATTTATGTGCACATGGTCATTTTGTGTGGTTAGTGTGGGTTTGCATCGTTTTGGTTCCCATTTCACCTACTGTTTAGCATTTTATCTGAAAGTGTTGTCTGTTGCATATTTTGTCTTGTGTGTCTGATCTACTCCTCAGATGCCGCCTAAGCGAGCACCAACATTTGCACATACATCTAGTGTGGCCACGTCCTACAATAGATCTCAGTTCATATCCGCTACTACCCAGGATGTGTTCGAGAACCAGTTTTCATTGCGTCCCGTTGTAGTGGAGCGAGAGTTAGTCTTATTTGACTTTTCTCAACCCAGCGGCCATTTTTACTTCTCGGGGTTGGGATCCTTTCCTCGTAGATTTAACTCCACATCCTGGTTTTCTTGTTCACGAGTTCTTTGCTAACATTCACGACATTAGCAAGTCTACTTTTAAGGTATTTCTTAGGGGTAAGACGGTTAGGATCACTCCCGATGTTGTCTCGAGTATAACCCATATTCCTCAGGTCGTTCACCCTTTGTTTCTATATCTATCACCTGATACTCTTCCTGTAGACTCTCTTATCCGTTCGACGGTATTCAACACACCGTTGGAAGGAGGTCCTAGTGCGATCCCACTGGTTCTCTTCCTATTGGTCGACAGATTATGTTGCGCATTGTATGCACGAATTTGTGGCCAGTATCACACACACGTCTTCATTGCCTATTGAAAAAGCTCGTTTCTTTACGTCTTGTTACATAGCGATTCCATTGATTTACCCTCGTTCATTTGCCAGCAGATTCTACATGCTTTTAGAATCACGGGGACAAGGGTGGGGCTACCTTATGCTTGTTTGATATATCGATTAGCGATAGCTCTAAGAGTAAGCTTTCTTGAGGGGGTTCTGAGGCGGGTTTCCCGGCCGATTAGCGATACCACTATTTCTCAGAGTAGGTCACATGCTTCTTTTGAGCCAGCTCAGCCAGTTGACCTGATTGTGCTAGCTGATCCTATAGATGACCTTATCTCTTTTGACCCCTCAGATTTTTCTTCTTCTTCTTCTACTCATTTACCCACTGATATTCCATCTACTTCTACCTCTACTCCACCTTCCACTGAGTCTGTTCGTCCACCTGCTGATATTCCACCTGTTCCCGTCGATCCATCGGTTGCCCTGATCAAACAGATGACTGTGCTTATTGAACAGTAGGCTCGGATGATGGTCGAGATCACTCAGCTGAGAGCCACTGCGGATCGTCACACAGCTGAGTTTACTACACTTGTAGAGGCAGTTGGCTATTTACAACGGGGCTTGTGCTGGATTAGGAGACATTGGAATGATGATGCAGCTTCTGATGAAGGTACTGATGCTGATGACAATGATAGAGCTGATGATGCTGCGTAGTTACTAGGTTATCCCTTGTCATTTTGTGACAAAAAGGGGGAGTAGTATTTTTTGATGATGGAGTAGATATTTTTGGATGTATATGATATTTTTGACTTGACATGATGTAT